>JAWNKV010000350.1:0-232575 GCA_035041805.1 Amiota mariae
ACACGGTCTAAAAATAAAACCATGCCACTTTTTCCGAGTCTACGAAAGGGCATAGACTGTTTTCCATATAACATAATTTTTCAACTCCAGTCATCTTAAATTGCAATGCGGTCAGAAACTTATCATTGCCCATTATATTCCTTGCAAAGAATATGTCAAATTTTGCATTATTCGCTGAGATCAGTGTATCTTCCATTAAACTCTGGACTGATGTGCTTGTTGGTACAATGTAAAATAATACGCCGTTGAATAAAGTCTTGTGTACAGGATGTTGTGAAATGGATACAGTACAATACATGAAACTAGTGAAGTCCGTTATGGTACCATCTCCGTTATCGATAACAAAGCAATCGATAACTCCTTTTCTTGGGGTGAAAATGTGACGAAAATTATTAAAGTTGATGATCGGGAACAAAGAGAATGTCTCAATATATTTGTTAAATAATATGTACGCTTTATACATATCCTCAGGTTGGATGCGACGAAATCCTCGATTGAAATGCTTTGTAGGCACTTTGCATTGTTTTATGGTTTCATTAATAGTCATATTCGGTTCGAGTTGGTGCAACCCAACATTGAACAATTTCATGGGATTCAGCAAACGTGAATAGTATTCACAGCGTGAAATAAGTGACAAATTCTCATCTGTAATATGTGTAGAAGTAGTTATCTGAAATCCTCCTACAAGGTTAATACGGCGCTTAATTTCCAAGTATATTAGTTTTTCAATCTCTTTCTGGTTGTTTTTAATATCATCTACGTAAGAAGCAAAAATACTAGCAAGCTTATATTTTTTGCCAGGTACATTTATTTTGCATGGTATTGCCGTTACAAAAGCAACTAAACGATCAGATTTCTCTGCGCGCACACCGATGTTCCACTTAGGATAGTAGCCTGGTGGCTGGAATAACCATCTAAGGTAATCTGGCGAATAAGTTATAGAGAACTTTCTATTCTTATGTGCGCTTAAGAAAGTAGATAAATCCTGCAGTTGCTCAGAATTGTTCAAATCGATAATGAACCACTTGAAACCCGATGGCAGCATATAGGGCTGTGTTGGAATCACTTTTTTTCTTTTAACAGCAGTGGATGTTACTGGCCCAACAGACGCGTTCACGTGGTCATTTCTTCCAATTGCATTTTCTTCGCTCTCCTTCTTTACCAATAATTCGACTTCATCTTTAATAGATGATGCAGACTCTTTGTTATTACGAATTTTGGATTTGTCATACTTTGTTTGTGACATTTTAAATGAAATTTTTGGAATGTTTTACACACGAAGAAATAAATGTCACTGTGAATCCGTGAATAGAATTTTGTCGATTCAGTGAGAGTCATTCACCTATATAACAAAAAAAACATAATGTTTTATGTATGTGGTTCAACAAAATTTGCTTGTTATTTTATCTCATATTTAATTGGCATTCCACGCAGTGTGTAAAATGTTGTGAGTTCTGATTTGATGTTCACAGTGAGTTCTGAACAGGTTTTTTTTGTTTTGGTTATGCATTTGTGAAAAATATGTACATACAAATTAAAACTAAAATTTGTTATTTTTAAATATCAAATTAGGAAAAAAAAAATATAATGTTAAAAAATAAATGATAACAATTAATATACTAACTATTTGTTTTTTACAATAAGTAATTATTGTATTGGTTTTCAACATCTTGCAATGTGACCATACTCCAAGCATTTGAAGCACTTTGTGGGACAGCTTTTAGCAGAGATTCTGCTTGCTTATCTGTAAGCTTATGGTTGTTGCCTTCGTACTTTTCCTGGCAACTCTCATTGCTTTAAAAGTAATGCTGCTAGCCTGGATTGCAGGGAAATGCTTGATGATGACTGCTTTTAGATCCTCAGCGTCCGTGACTTCATCTTGGTCAGTGACTGCTAGCTAGAAGGGAACTCCCACCGTTCCACAGCTCTGCAGGCTTCCTTCATCTCATCCATTAGGGTTTCCACCATTGCACTACCCTTCTTGGAGAGTAAGAGGAAAATTTCTTCCTTGGCCATCCTGCGTATGTTATCAATGCTATTGCCCACCTTTGGAAACTCTTATTTCTCTTTCATGATGTCTGGATAGCATAATTTAAATGCTTTGGTGATGATTAGCAGCTGGCCATGGATGTTACAGGCAAAACTTACACAGAATTGGGTACGCTGTAGATCCCTACAAAAAATTTTCTAAAAACATGTAATGGTGTAAGCTTAATTTAAGTAATAGCGTTTCCACAGTGAGTAAACATCAGAATTCTGATAACAACAACAACAGAGAAAATGAACGAAATTTGTTGTAGAAATGAGAACCCTGCATTCTGCTCGAGTCCAGCATGAATTCAGCTAAAACTCAGTTTTAATGCTGGTCATTCTGCAGTAGTCTTGGGAAATTGTTGCCATTTTTATTAACTTTTTGGCATTTTAACCAATTTTTAGGTGATAAAACAGCTGTTCATGCACAAAACATTTTTTTGTAAATTTCAAATTGTAAAATTTTCTCTAAAATTTTAACAAAATAAGTAGCAGGGATGAAGATGATAACTCTAAGAATTGTTTGCAAACACTGCGAATTGTTCTTATTCATGTATTTTACACATTTTTCAATTTACTGACATACACAACACCCCATAACACCCAGATGGACTGTTGTTGATACCGGTGATGCTGGAATAACCGCTGGATTTGAGTCCAATGATAAAGACGATGCGCTTTCATCAGTATTGCATGGCTCACCTGCTTGCGTGGATGATGGGAATTCGATGGCTTAAGAAAAATAGTCCGAAAAAGCCTCCCCTCATAGTCGCGCAACACGTGATCTAGAGCTGTACCAAAGACCATTAAGTACAATATATAGACTAGACAATTTGAACTAAAACCTTAGCGTACTCATTTACTCATCACCTTTCTCGCAGTTTTGAAAGTTTATACGGGCTTCTAAAAACAAGATTCCATGAAATTGTTGTTGAAATGTTCAGATCAGCAATATTGAGAGACGATTTTGAGAACGAAACACAATTTTGAGAGCGAAACACAATTTTGAAGTTCGAATTATCAAGTCTATGGTATATATATATGGTCTTTGACTGTATCAAATTTGCAGTCAACTGCTGTTGTGCGTAGAGCTCCCATATAGTTGCTGGCGGACTCATTTGCATGTTGATCGCATTTGTGGAAATGGTAGAATGCAGCAACTTCCGATGGGTGTGGAGACAAATGGTCTGTTAATATTGATTTCCACTAAGTTCACTCCATTTACCTGTTTAGGAGATACCAACGATGTCAATAGTTCGTATAGGGGAGCTCCAGCTAACGTAATGAATGCTACTCTTTTATGTTCATCTTCTTTGACAGTATTGGCCAGCAAAACCAGTTTAGCGTTCGTTGTATGACGTTCGCTTGTTTGGATGACCCAAATCGGTTTGGATATATTTTTCGGTGTGACTATAATGTTTCTGTATTCGCGGCACTTCCCTTGGAAACTTGATTGCTCCCTCTCCCTGGTTCATAAACAGATCGTAGTAATTTCACATCGCGTTCATGAAATCCTTGACGCTGTCGTAGTCACGCGCACACGTAACAAATTTAGATGAATTTGTATCTTAAATTCGTTTTCAATTATGTTTGCAAAGAGAATGTAAGAAGATAACGGCTGTCGCAGAAGCTAGAAAAGGAAGCCGTATGACGATTTTCTGATCGTCAAAGGTGAGTACAGAATCGCTCTGGGGACTTTCTTTCCAGTTTATGGATGAAAGTGGGGAGAAATCTGCGGTTGCCCCTTCGGATGTAAGCGTTTAAATATATAAAACACGCAAGTTGTTTGGTTTCGATTGATATGTTTATTTGAATCCATTACACTAGAAAAGTACACTTATTAATGGTTGGTTAATCCATTGTAGTTTTTATATGATTGAGTATAATGAACAAAACTTCTCGTCTTCCAAAGTCTTTTTCAAGATGGCGCCTTTTTCCTCGAATAGTTAGCTTCTTCATTGTTTTGTTGTTGCTGACGATGATGTAGATACGTTATCGGTATTGCAGTGTTGTTGAATGAAAATTGCAATCAGCACTACAATCCCGATAACGTCCAAACATGCCGCCCCAATTCTGAGTCCAGTATTATGAATCAAACCATGTAATCCTGCTTGAGCTGTTGAAATGAAATAAGTGTTTGCTATGTCAGATATGTGTATGAGAAAGAGATCGATTTTAATTTTTTAATTTGTGTCAGATTCACTATAATTTGGTATAAGTAGTCGACAGATTTTTGACACGGATAGTCGGAGAGAGATCGTTAAACCAGAGAACGTTTTAATGTTTTTGCGACTCGTATCAGCATATCAGATCCAGCATGAAGCTCCACAATTTCGCCTAGCGTCCATTCCTGTGGTGGGACGTGATCATCCTTGATTATGACAATATCATTGATTTGTAAATTCGTTGTTTCATTTCGCCATTTAGGTCACGATTATAAGTGCGATAGCCAATCTGCACTCCAATGCTTCCAAAATTGCCTTAACATCCTTTGACCTTCTAGAAATTGGGTATTTTTCGAATTATCATTTGATGTAGGTTCTGGTAATACTGTTCTCGACTCGCCAACTAGAAAGTGGTCGATTGTAAGCACAGTTTGGTCATCTAGATTAGCAGTCAATGGGCGCAATGGCCTGGAATTTAGACAGGTTTCGTTTTGAACTAGAATCGTGGATAAATGTTCGTATGTCAACGGTATACAACTAAAAGTGCGATGTAGGTGCGTTTTAACGGATTTTATGTTCGCTTCCCACAGTCC
This sequence comes from Amiota mariae, assembly GCA_035041805.1. NCBI lineage: Eukaryota > Metazoa > Arthropoda > Insecta > Diptera > Drosophilidae > Amiota > Amiota mariae. The sequence goes on from JAWNKV010000350.1 coordinate 4,790, forward strand.
GCCGGAATTGGGACTGTGTGGGGGACTAAAGTGCTATTGGATACTTCTAGCAGTGAGTTTAGGAAATAGTTCACGTGAGATTTTTTGTTTGAACGATCGCTATCAATGATTTGTCGAACTTTGACCCACAGTCACTACAAAGGTGCCTGCAGACTCCTCGACTACCGATGAAACGTTCCAACTCCCATAGAAAATGCTGGGTTGACAGTCCGGTAACCACTACTAGATGTATGGCCTTAGTTGCCAAACAAATAAATAAGGCAGTATAGACTTTGTACTTGTGATGCTCACGAAATCATGACGGTTTTATTTCATAAGCACCAGTATAGTCGACACCAGTGGCTTCAAATGGACTTTTTGGTGGGTTCACTCGATGGAAAGGTAAATCCGCCATCTGCTGATAGGATGGTTGTGGACGATGTCGGAAAAAATGTGCACATTGGCGTAGTATTTGCTTCAGGGCCTGCTTACCGCTGAGAAATCACCATAAATGAAGTGTTGTAGCCAGTGTCAATTGTACACCCCCATGCAGTGTTTTGAGGTGTGCGTTCCGAATGACTAATTCCGTAAAATGATGATGTTTTGAAAAGATGAACGGAGTTCGTTGATTATGGGTAAAATGAAGTGCGTTCCTGAGACGGCCTTGAACTCTCATGATTTCTCGATCATCTAAAATTGGGAAATATTGACTCAATTTGTTTGAATTAGGTAAATTCTTGCTTTTCTGCAAACGGCCAATTTCCCATCCAAAAACTTCTTCTTGTACAATACATGTACAAATGCCTCGATCAGTTCCGTCACCAAAATTGGTCTAGATTACCGATTGTTCGGGTTGGCTTGGGTATTATACACAAAATCCTGAATTTAAGCAACAACAAATAGTAGTTTATTGTAAGAATACATTAGTCCTCACTTCGTTGGAGCCAGGCAGGACCAAACCACCATATGTCATGAATAGCCAACTGTTTTGGGGTGAAACAACGAGATGCACAATCACCTGGGCTAATGTAGCTGCGTACATATTACCATTGTGCAGGTGCACTACGTTGCAAAACTTTCCCAATGCGATTAGATTCGAAAGTTTCCCATCACGACCGATTCCCATATACCCAAAACAACACCATAGTTGCGTCTGTCCAGTAATAAACGGGCATTGCCTGATCTTGCGTACGTACTTGTCGAATGATACATTGCGGTAATTTAGTAACCTGTTTTGGTTTGGCACGCAAAAGTTCTAGGAATTGTGTGAGACTTGATCGAGCAGCAAATAAATGAGTACGATAACTACCGTCCTGGTATTGTATTTGCAAATAGGATCTTGCAGCATAGGTAAGCGAAGATCCATCACAGAATACGTAAAGTTGACATCATCCACATATATTTCGTTTCGAAGAACCTTTTCGGCTAACGGTTATCGTTCACGTTCATCTTTTGCCAGTTGATGGATGACACGAATCGCTGAATAAGGCACAGAAACCGTACTGTATTCAGGCAGTATTGCGCAGGCTGTTGGTGCTCGTTATTCCAAAAGATTCTTTGGTACTACGCATCGTATGGATGCATGTCAATACAGCGCATGTGAGTGAGTTAAAAATGCTCCTCACACCATTGCTCTTCAAGCGTCAGATCTCTTGTTGAGCTGAGTTCTTTGTATTGAAAGATTTTTTGAACTATACCGTTCAGACAATTGTCTGATCATACCTAGGTGAGTGCGTGAGCAGTTGAGCTGTCCAAACATCATCCACCCCAAATGCGTCTATTGTGCAATCGGTTGGTCTTAGCGCCCTTTTCGGATTTTTGTATAAGCTGTGGTATCACGTCCACTCCAATTAACAGATCGATGCGATTGGATTGGGTGTAAGTGGGATCGGCTAAAGGAAGATCTTTTAAATGATGGAATTCTTGAACATGGAGATTTGATTTTGGTAACATAGTGGTCAGGGACCACAGTACAAAAGCGATATCAATCAAAGGATGAGTGACGACATGATTTAATTGTGAATTCAATATTATATTTGTATTGGTTATTGGAGTGTTTGCCAACACCAGTTATTTCCGCATGAACTGGATAACGTCTGTTTCCTAATGCTTGTACTTCCCTTCGATGAGTGCCCGGACTACAGCAGATTACCCATTTTCGTTGTTGTGTAACTGGACAAGTGCGGTAGCAAGTAACATGGTGCGAGGCGTTATGGTCGAAGTAACCGCGGTGGTGAATTGGGTCGTATTGGTATTTACGGTAAAGATGTTAAATGTATATGGTGCATTTCCAGTGATGTAAATGCGGAGAACGACGCTAGCAAAGATTGTGATTTTGGGTTTGATTGCTGAGGAGGAAAATATAACAAGTCGTTGACCACACTGTAAACAATTGTTTGCACTAGGGTATTGCGCTAACGAATGGGCTTGGCTGAGACAGTTAAAACATGTATTTGTACGATCAACGATCACTTTCCGTGCATAGCAATCTTTGGAGAGGAAGTCAGGACAAAGACGCAAAATATGGTTGCCGCTGCAGTTTTTAAGGCAGTTGAGGTTGGCAGATCCAGTGGTTTGGTGGAAACAACTTCCCTTGTATGATATGCTCCCTGAATGTTTGTGATGTGCTCAACTCCCATCAGTCTTTGTGGTAGACTGCTCTGATGGTGGACAAGGTTTGCGGTTTTCGATCACATCGATGCTAACAAGGTGACTGCTCTGATGGTGGACAAGGTTTGCGGTTTTCGATCACATCGATGCTAACAAGGTGACTATTAAGTAAAGATTCGAAGGTGGTGAACGTAGAATGTAAATAGTAAAGTGCGTTCATCTGGTATATGTAAAGCCGGGGATTGTTGAAGTGCTTAGCTATAATATTCCAAGCAGTAGCATAGTTTGCTTCTGAGAGTTGGACAAAAGCATCGTAAAGCTCTGGCCAATCGGTAAATTTGCCTGAGTAGACACTGGTAATTTCGGTAATGGAACGGTTGATACTGGTACGACTATTGTAGTGTGAGTGGCGTTCACTGTTGAGTCAGAAGACGTAGGTGTAACGATCAATTTAACGACATCTAAAATCACGAAGAAAACAGAAAGATATTCATCTTAAAAATCTATAGCGATATACCGGTGAGTGCTTGGACATTGAAGTGATATTAATGAGTTATGGGTCTAATTAAACGGCTTAGAGAGTGCCTCCAACTTCTTTAAACGTCGCTGAAAATACGACTTGGTTTTCCTGGTAGCACTGTCCATTTTGCAGCGCACATAAACTCTCAATACCGCCGTTATCCCTAATCTCACTTATTTTTTCAACTTGACACATTGTAATTGAATTACTGATTTAATCTAGGTCCACACACGTATGCACACGCCAAATAAGTTGTGACGTCAAAGGTGAGCACAGAATCGCTCTGGGGACTTTCTTTCCAGTTTGTGGTTCAAAGTGGGGAGAAAGCTGCGGATGTAAGCGTTGAAATGTATAAAACACGCAAGTTGGTTGGTTTCGATTGGTATGTTTATTTGAATCAATTATACTAGAAAAAGAACACTTGGTTGGTTAATCAATTGTAGTTTTTATATGATTGAGTAGAATCTGAAAAACTTCTCGTCTTCCAAAGTCTTTTTCAATATTTTTCCGCTCATTGTTCGAAATCCACCATTTGCTCAAAAACAAAAAGAAAGATTTCCCTTTTTTTCACTTTTTCATTGTTTTTGTAGTTCTTCTTCTCTGCTGTATATCCATCACAGCTGATGATGACGATGATGATATCGATATGTTATCGGTATTACAGTGTTGTTGAATGAAAATTGCAATCAGCACTGCAATCCCGACAACGTTCGTACACATACATTATTTTTTATGCTTAGTTTCAATCATTTTGCCCACTCGGTGGCATACTTTTTTTTAATTACGCTTAATTATTTATTTATGAGATGTTAAATCGGTGCTTACAATGCTCATAAGATAGCTGGTATCTAATTTAAAGAACGCCAGTCTTTGAACAGGTCAAAAAAGTTTTGTAAGTTTAATTAGTTTTATATACAATATGTAAGATTAATATTTGTTTATTATATTATGTTCAGAGAGTAGAAGTCCGAAGCGTCGTCGCATCAGCCTGCATTGATCAGAGGCCTCCCTAATCTGTCGGTCGATCATTGTACCTGCTCGAACAAAACTGATCTGATCTTCAACAGTAGTCAGGTTGAGGCCATAATGTAGTGTTGAGCTGCTATCATACCATATACTTCAGACTTACAAGCAGGGCATGATGATTTGGTGGTACTCTGTTCGCTTGTAATGCAGCGTTAGTTTGCTTCTGCTATTGAAGCCGGTTCTACTTTGAGTCGTAGTGACAATGGCCAACTTCCACTGAGAAGGGAAGTGTTGTTAATAAACAAAGTCAATTTCCTCTCCAGAGCTAATTTCCATAATCGGTGGAGGTCGAGGCTTCTTTTGAAGATATCGAAGTTGGTGTCACAACTGATAGAGTTGTTAGGATGGTTTGGTTGGATATCTTTGGATGCTTCAGTGGCTAGTATGTTATATCTGGAAGAGATTACGTAGTCGATCAGTTCGTTTCGTTTTGATTTGCATCTTCCAGCACTATAGAGGCCGTGTTTTGCATTCCAATTCTCACCTACAAGGAATTTACGACCGAAATCACCCTTTAGCGTTGCGAAATAATTCTGGAGTTTGCTGATGCAAACAGGCTTGGTTCGAAAATGCCTGATAGCGCATCTGATCAATATGACTGTTCTACATTTTGCAGTCTTTGCCGTTGTGTGGTCAGTGGGGTAGAAGAAATAACCAAGCTTAGGAAACCTGCCTTCTTTAAACCAGGTCTTATTTAGTATTAATATGTCGATATTGTTACTTTGCATAAAACCCTATAGCCCATACAACTTAGTTTAAGCGAGGTAAAGACGATATAAGGCCGTTCAGTGCAGCCTCAATACCGACATCATTCGATTGCCATTGTGTTGAGTTGATGTTGCATCTGGGGGCCAGTACCTGGTGCCCTTGGGCTACTTCCGCATATAAAAGCCCTACAGTCGCTCTGTTGGGTATTGGAACGTTGTGTGATGTTGTAAGTCGCTGACCATTTAACAAAGGCCGCACCTTAGAATTAACCCAATACTTTTTTTTTTTAGTTTTCCAGACTTATGTTGCTGTTGCTGATCGTATTCTTGGTAGTAATTACACTTCTTATGGTAAGCTGGGTATCTACCAGCACAGTGAAGGCAGAAGTTTGGCAGGGGCATCAGATGGCAGGCTTCAGTTGTGTGTGTTGGCTTACCAGATTTGACGCATATAAAGTCTTTGCCGCAGTAGCGGGCTGTATGCTCATATTCTTGGCAACGAAGTGTCAGATAAACTTTTCGTAAGATTCACTTTTACTCATTGTCTGCATAGTAGCTTAACGGATTGGATGTCCTTATTGTTGCTTGCAGAAATCGGGTTTTAAAAAAATACATGTTCATCTGTTCACCAGTAAAACGTCTTTTGGATTGTACACATAAAGTACCTTATGCCCAAGATTTTCTAGTTTGGCGGTAATGTCTTTGCCTAATGTGGAGTAGTGTAACTTTTTGATTACTATTCGGTAGGGATTTTCCTTTTTAAGTTGGTTACTGTGGTATTCAAACATTCCCCAGTGAGGATCTGATTTCGATATTTCTATGTTCATAACTTGTTGTTTATCCATAGTTCAGATAATTTGTTAATATCTGATAAGACGAAAGGTGGCGGTATGAGTATGGTATTTAGTCAATGTTTCGCAACTATTGATGTAAAATTGTGTTAATTTGATTTTGTAGTTCACGTTTATCCTTCAAGGAGTGCAGTCGCAACTGAGCTTTATGAAGTTTTCATTTTACTAAATTCTAAATTCTTGTATTGAGTCTGTCGCGCTGTTTAAGAAGTGGACGTGACTATCTCGCATTTTGTTTTTTGTGTTCATGCGCTGATCAATAAACACTTGTAATAGTTTTGTGTTTAAGCAATTTTGTTAGTATTTCGGCATTGTAGATTGTTGCATACTCTACAAAAATATTACAGTTAACTTTCTGGCAAGCTGCTTTTCCCTCAATGTTCGTAATAATGGCCCATCCACGTCCTCAAGGACACCATCTGTTCTCACTCCATTGCCAAACAGATCCAATCGTTTCATTGATCTTTCCTCACATTCTGATTAGGAGACGGATACCGCGGATGTAAACACCAAAAAACCAAACCAACCCAACGTTTGTTAGCCCTCTCATGACAATGAACTGCACCTCTCCTGTGGATAATTCAATTACTGGAAAAAGGCCAAAGGGTCCACCCATATTTATGGATGGAGTTACTGACATTAATGGTTTAATGTCTTCGTAAGTCATGAAATCTTCCGTTTTCTCCCAACAACTGCAATTTCTTGAAGCTAACTCGTTACCTATCATTCACATCAGCTTAAGCTCTGGTTGCCCGGAGGGAAAAAATCATCCAAAACCACGTTCGCCTATTCCAAAAACTACACAACTAAAGGTAAACTTTTCCTAAGCAAACGCCGTCAGAAACGGCCGTTCTGTTCAGCCCAAAGACCATATTCCCCGCCAAAGAGTTCAACCAGGTGAATTGAATCATCAATACCAACATCCAAATCTGCACACTGCATTCGAGGAATGTTTCGGGTCTCTCCTAGCTAGCTAATCGAGAGTATGATGGAATTCCAAACCAACATTATTGAGCTCCTGACTGCTATTGTATCCAAACAATAGAGCAAATAGTTCTTCGCATTGGTGTCTGGAATGCCAATGGCTTAGGCAAGCACACAATTGACATCATGCTCATAAGCGAGACCCACTTTAAACTATCGGGTTATGATGTTCACCTTGCCAGTCCAGACGACAGCCAAACATGTAGAGGAATCGCAGTTTTAGTCCGGTCTGGACTAAAACACTTCCCCTTACTTCCCGTCCGCGACACTTGGTTATAATGTACACCTGTTAAAATCTCCACCGATCTTGGTGAACTGGTTATTGCCGCTTTATACTTCTCCCCTGGCTGCACCATTCTTGAGATTCAGTTTAATAATCTGTTCAATGAACTTGGTCCCAAGATCCTGATCGGTGGAGATTGAAATGCCAAACATCGCCTTTGAGGTTTCAGACTGGGTACGCCTCGAGGTCACCAACTTACAATCTACAGAGAACAGTTTTATCTAAGTGATCCTCCACACACTACCCCAGTGACAATAATCGCCTACCTAGCGTGTAGGATTTTGATGTATTTGATGGTATTCCACCAAATCGGTTGTCCATCACCGATTCTACTGATCTCTCCTCAGACCACCTCACATTGATTGCTGTGTTTAAGGTAGCTGCCGATCGCTTCTCTTGACTTGTTTCCCTTCAGAACTGACCTAGAAGAACGATTAAGTCTAGGCCCTTCTCTTTTTTTCCTACTTTCTTTCTTTCTGGGGAACCCCCAGCGCCCGCACAAGCTGGGGCTTCGGTACTGAACTACTGGAGTTAGTAGACATGCAATACAAATTAATTGACAACTATACGGCTACAGACCTAATGTCATCAGTCATTTATATTAATCATCATGTACTATAAACATACATTTAAATAAAGTGTGCGAAATTAAGTTAAACAGTTAATAGAATGCTATGTGTTAAGGAGAGTTAAGAGATTAGATTTTAACTGATCGGAAGAAATAGAATTAGATACAAGATCATACAAGGTTGTATGATTGACATAAAACACGAAAAGGATCATGATGCAATTAAGTAGTCTTACATGAACCCACAATTATAGGAGAATAATACCTTGTAATCCGAGAAGGAACATTAAATTTTATACTACCAAGTAAAAAAGGGGAAAAGATGCTGCCTACAATTAGATAGTGCAAGAATGTGACACCAAGAGTCGTTCTACGACTGGATAATTTTAGGAGGCGGATTAATTTAAGACGGCCTTGGTAAGATGGAAGGTTTATATTAGGATCCCAGTGTAAGTTACGCAGTGCAAAAAGCAAGAATTGTTTTGAACGGACTCAATACTATCACTTTACTTTTTAAATTTGTGGATCCCATACACACGATGCGTATTCAAGTATTGGCCTAAATGAATAATAATTTAGTGATGTAAGGATCATTAAACTCTTTAGACCAACGTTTAATGTATCCTAAAACACCTCTAGCTTTACAGATGATACTAGAGATATGCGACCCAAAATGCAGCTTTGGATCCAGCAATTTTACATTTATCACAATTAAGCGAAAGATAATTTTTGGCGCACCACTGAGATAAGGAATCAAGAACTTCTTGAATATAGCTGAGATATAGCTATTTTAAAAATAACTCTTTAGGTTCTGGAAGTTAGATAGGATGTAATTCAGCTAACTAAATTGGGAGGAAAAACAAAGGTATTCAGTTTATTGAGGAGTACGAAGTGACAAACACTGTCAAAAGCTTTACTAAAATCTGTGTAAATGACATCCATTTGATGTTGTTGTGAAAAATTACAATTGACCAACGAAGTAAATTCTAATAAGTTGGTTGTAGTTGAACGCTTCTTGGTAAAACCGTGTTGTGAAGTACTTAATAAAGGAAGAACAAAATGCTGCACCTGATCGGTGATAATATGTTTAAACATCTACGGAATAGCGCAGAGTTGAGATATTCCTCGGTAATTTGATATAATAGCTTTACTGCAATTTTTGTGGAGTGGGATTATATTGGAGTGCTTCCAAACTGATTTTAAATCAAACTCTGTAACTTCTTATAGTCCTTCCAACAATATTTTATAGTTTTAAGTGGCTTAAAGTTTCTAATATACAATATTAAAAAAAATAAATATTGATTTTGTTGTGTTTATCAGTTTATCAAGATTAGGAACTTTACAGTGCGTGCGGTTTGCTTGCTTCCGAAGCTTAATCACAACTCCGATAACTTTGGCTAAGCCGAAGTTGTAATAATCTTCACGCCCCTGCTAGTAGTCCGAGGGTCTTGAAATGTATGTAGTTTGTGGATATAGATCAGGCACTTATATTGTCCAAATTTCAGTTCCATAGTACAAAAAACAAAACAAACAAAAAAGTTGTTCTAATAAGAACTTTAATTTGGATCCCGGTTTGTATACCCCCTAGTGATCCGATTCGGCTGATTCCGACAAATGTACTGCGTATAGTAAAAAGAAAGCTCCATGCTCTCTAGATCAAAAACTGAGGGACTAGTTTGCATATATACAGAGGGACAGACAGACAGACGGACATGGCTAGAGCAACTCGTCTCGTCGCGCTGATCAAGAATATATATACTTTAAGGGGTCTTCAACGACTCCTTCTGTGTGCTACAAACTTCATGACAAACTTATATTACTATTCACTCCCGTGAAGAGTACAATAAATTATTATTTTAAGCTTCACAGTTTATTTAGAACTAACTAGCCCAGCAACCTTTGTTGTGCATTCAAAAACCTTTTGTGACGCTGTCCCGCCTGAATGTAAAACAATATAATATTTAAATAATTATAGAGGACTTGTGCAATTAAAGTCAATTTTGAATGTAAATATAATATTGTATATACAATAGCTGTCTAGAATAACGCTTCTCTGTACACGACATTCGAAGTGGAATCTCGAATTGCTAATACGGGAAATAGCCACGTATAACTGACCATGCAAAAGCAATTAACACTCAAATCTATGCCTGCTACCGAAAGAGTTTGTCCTTGTGGTTTGTTTATTATCATTGCGTAACATAAGCTTACCGAAACTGAACGCATTTGAAATGAAATGGAAAATTATTGGGAATTAAACGAATCTGTCTCCTTTGCCGCAACATCTCAAAATCTCTGCTTCAATAACGTTTGGTTGAAAAGTCTTCACTTTCAATCTGGTGCCGTTACACAATTTAGGAGGACTTAAATTTCTTAAAACGATAATAGGCCCTACTAAAGAAGTACAGCTCAACCGTTTTCCTGCTCATTAAGTTAAAAAAGATTCTGCCGACGCCATACTACCTCTTCCTGAAGTCTTACCTAGAAGATAGGAACTTCCTCGTGTAGCGGGAGTCCCACAAGCAGTGTACTGGGTCCTATTCTATACAGACTTTAGACGGCAGATCTTCCAGTTCACGGTGATGAACTTTTTCTGATTGCAACCAACGGAGACATTACAGCGTTTCTAGCATCCGCATCGAATTCCTACGATGCCTTGCTATTGCCACGTGGAACATAGCAGTAATTTCTGATCAATCGGTCCAAACGACCTTCACTCTTCGGAGTGTCACTTGCCCTGCAGTTGCATTAAACGGTGAATATGTCCCCATTAGGTCCAATACTAAGTATCTTGGTCTTACACTGAACAGATGGTTTAATTGAAATGAGAATATTAAGAGGAAGAAGAAGTAAGTAGTCCTTAAAATCTGGAAAATTAACTGGCTGTTAAGTCATGGACCCCAGCTCAGTAGTTTTAATAAAGTCCTATTTCACAAGATAAAAATCGAACCAATACGGCATCCGACTATGGGGTACAATAACTAACTAACGTTTTCAAGCAAAGCTACTGAGGTGAGTAGTAGATGCTCCTTTCTACTACGAAATTCGCTTTAGATTAGAGTGGTTTTGCGTTTGTTCTTCAAAGAATGCAGTCGCTTCTCTGTGACTATGAGCTTTCGTCAACTTTGCTTTTACCTTTCTGCATAAAGTAGCGAGATTGTGACACCTTACCTGTAGAGTATTGCTATTTTCTTTTTTCTTTTTATTTACTCTTGCATTTTGTAAATTGTAAATTGGTGCATTATTTTAAAAATTATTAATTTGTATGGCATGGATGATGACACTGAAGACTTGGTCAGTTGGTGGTTTATAGCTGAAGCCAACAAAGCCAACAATGGGCGTTTGTTCCGCATTTTGCCCTCAAGCGGGGCTTCAGTTACTTCTGAGCAACCACCTGCTCAGAAACAACCCCGGCTGCTGCCAAGCTAAAGCGTAAACTACTCCCTACTACTTCACTAAAGCCAATCATTAAACAGCATGTGACCGATATCCCATGGAGTGACTGATGAGCTGAAGCACTTTAATGATCCTCAGCCCACTGGTAATCAGCCTACTCAGAACCCTGATCAAATATCGATCCAGCCCCCGGGCCCCTTTCCTTTGAAGCGAGTCACTACCACCAATCATTATCAAAGGCATAACCATCAATGAACTGTTTAAGGACATAAATCTAGTCATCTCGCCTGACAGTTACATTGTACGGACTCTGGCTCAACCATTCATGTAATGATCGTCAATTCTACAGCGCATCAAGCAGTGGTAGCCCTACCACCCTAACAACATAAGGAGGAGAGAGCATATCAGGTGGTTGCTAAGGTTCTTCACAACTTCATCCAGATGAGTTCAATAGAACACGAACTCACCAAGCTGAGACACACGGATCGCAACGTGTACAATATTAAGAGCCGCACGTATAGTGCTGAATCCAATCTATTTTTTGTTGTTGCGAATTATAAGAAGATCTACTCAATTAAGGCATTCTGTCTGCAGAAGATAACAATAGAGGCTCCTCGTAGACATGACGACGTACCACAATTTCATCGATGCCAAGAGTATGGAAGTACTAAACGAGGCATCATAAGCTGTCATATCAACAGTGAAAATAAGCAGCTAGCTTAGTCGGCATCTGATGCTAAGTTTGATGCTTTAATGTCCAAGCTTGACAAGCTTTTTAATAGGCAAGCGTAGATTATGAACATCATGTCTGCCTACACCTCACTTATTTATAGCAGCAATACAGCACTTACATCAACAGTAGAAATCTATGTAGCATCAACATCAACTGCTACACCTTATACTCACTCCCAACAATGAGTCAAATAGGTCTGGTGTTTGGAACGTCAGTGGCCTGACCAATAAAGCTCTGGAGATTGAGGTCTCTTTGTGCAGAGGTGCAATATTGTTGTCATGCTGGCTAGTGAAATGCATTTCTGTTCTATGTTTATGATATATCCACCTAGCAAATCATCCTGCTGCGTGGCGGAATAGCAGTACTAATCAAATTGTGCTTAAAGAACAGTCACCTCAAAAGTATCTGCATAGACTGCGTTCAGTATGCTGCAGTTCTTGTGGCTGTGTATATTATATATACTATACTTTGAGTTCTGATCACATTCCGTTGATAATAGAGCTTCCAGAGGCCACCCTCACCATTGCCACAAAGCCACGTCGACTCTCCCGTAGGGGTTCTATTCCTCGATTTCTACAGAGATTGGAGCAGCTCATCAACCTGAACATGAATCTAAGTTCACCAACTGATATCGATGACGCAGCGGAGTTATTTGTACGTAAAATACATGCTGCTGAAGCCAAACCACCCAGGCCTCTTTTAAATCAAAGATTATGGATCTGGAGAAGCTCCTGAAAGCACTTCATCGTAAATTCATGCTCTCGCTTAATCCGTTTGATCAAGCTGACTACCGCCCTTCCCTCTTATAACACCTGATGAAGTGCGTCTGCAGATTAATATTGGGTAAACACTGCTCACTTCGGTGAACATGTTCACTCGTTCTTTGTTTTGAAGAGAGTCAAATCGCTCACTTTGCTCAGTTAAGTATTAGATTAATTTGAAACAATTTCGGTATAAAAGCAAAATTGTCTACTAGACTTCGGAATGAATCCATTCCAAAGATCATTTGGTATTCATGCACAAATGAATGAATTTGACAGTCGAATTCATTAAAATAAATTCCAATATCAGAATGTAGCTAAAAGAATATTCCATGTTTTCATTCAAACGAAGTGGTGCCGAATTGAATTTGCTTCCAAATGTTATTGTGTACTGCGTTGTATCCCCAATTACACTTCACAACAACAATTGCAAACAAATTCCTGTCACAGAAAATATTTGCTCTTCCGGCTAGAATTTTTGTACAATTTTTGTTGTTGTGAGAGGATTGTGTACTCAATTATACATATTTCATAGTCTTTGATGACTCACCATTCACAAAAGTAAAAACGCAATAACTCTAAAACTCGTCTCTACGTAAACAAACTAATCAACGAAATGACCAAATGAATGCGCCTGAATACATTTTTTCTTGTTCCTTTCGGTTCTTTCGCTTCTTTTACACAATCTTCTTGTTCCAATCGTTTTGAGTGACGATCGTTTACTATTGCATCGCTCTCTCGGATTAAACATGTGCAATGATTATAAACATATCGCGCACTTCTGTATGTACTCTGAATATGTACTACATATTAATGTAATCAATTCTCATAGTATCAGTAAAATGCATACGCGAGAAGAAAGGTAATACTTTTTTAAGTAACTACTCCAAATGATTACTAGTAGTAATCATACTTTTTCAAAAAAGTATATATTGCTCACGAATTTACCCAGTCTAAGACGATCGGAGCGAAGTGAGCGGGTGCATAACACAAAAATACATATTTCATTCACTCATCTCTCTCTCTCTCCCTTTCTATCTCTCCCCCTTTCTCTCTCTCTCTCTCTCCCCCTTTCTCTCTCTCTCTCTCTTTGTTTATGCATAGTACCTTCGCTTGTATGAGAATAGAACTGAACGCTATCAAGAAAGTGCAAACGTTTTTACTCAGGTAAGTTTAATATGAAATACTTAGGTACATATGTAATGTATGCATAATATGCATTGCATATGCAAGTAAACGTAATACACATACGACGTTTGTTTATGTTATGTGTCCGCTCACTTTGCCCCCCTTTTCTTAGACTTGGTAACTTCGTGAGCAACAAAAAAAAAACGTATGTAAATAATATATACATATATGCTCTTCCGAAAAAGTAAGATAACTACTAGTAATCATTTGGAGTTGGTACATAAATTATGATTATGATTGAAGACGCAAAATACAATACATACTTATAATCACTTCAAATTAGTATGCAAATCAAGTACGCATTTCAGAGTAGATCACCGAAAAGTACTTTTTTCATATCATTCAGATGTCTATTGTCTTACTGTCACCATTATTTCTTGCTCTTCACTTCAATGATTTGTACGAGTATTTTGGGTATTACATCGCTAGAGAAGACATAAACCTTAAAAGCTTTTTACTTATGTTTGATTGAAACCTTTAATTTTTATAGCAACTAAGCATATGATGAACATTTTAAAATTTTCGGAATGACAAGAAATTCCTTACAAACTGTAAAAAGAATTTTGCAAATTGCAATTTCCCTTTATTTTTTTACTAAAAGAGGAACGTAAGTGAAGAAATTTGCAATAATTGCCATTTATTATAAAAGTCATTTTGCAAAATTCAATTGGTAAGGGATAAATTTTGTTCAAAATATGCAATTGTTAATATGTAAGTAAAATTTTTTTAATTAACATATGTTCCACATACATTTCAGACAGAGTTTCATCAGCTTTCGGTTAACATAACATTAACATGACATCAACATAACATTAACATTACATCAATATAACATTAACATTACATCAATATAACATTAACATTACATCAACATAACATTAACATTTGATTTTATTTTTCAATGTAAACTTTTAACGAATTTCTCCTGCATAGTCTGCATTCTGTTTCTGTTTGTTCTATTCGGGTTGGAAGCTGTGTACACCGTAAAGAAATAAATTTTCACTATGTAACAGTGTACTTTGAGGAGAAAAATCTGCATAGTCTGCATTCTGTTTCTGTTTGTTCTATTTGATTGGAAGCTGTGTACGCTGTAAAGAAAATAGTGTATGTTGAGGAGAGAAATCTGCATTATCTGTATTCTGTTTCTGTTTGTTCTATTTGATTGGAAGCTGTGTACACTGTAAAGAAAAAAAATTTTGAGGAGATTGAGGAGAGAATGTTTATAGCCTTTTCACACTGGGGCATGATTCAAATCATTAGTGATGCGGCGCTGATTCGGATCAAAGTCGACAACAACCACAAAGAAAAGTGATGTCATTCAGGGGTTGTTATTGCAAAATGTGATGCAAATGTTGGGCAATTTCTGCCTTGTTTTAAGTCATTTTCGACTGTCTTTCTCCTTTTTTATTTCGCTCCAACATAAAACAGCTAATCATTAAACAAATCAATTTGAAGTAAATTTTAAAAAATTTTTGATTCAAATTTGACAATCTAAACTACAAAATACTGTTGAACTTGCCGAAGAAGGAAGCTAAACCAGCTGAACCCAAACAAAGGATCCCTTCGATTCAATCCCAAAGGGTACCTTCAACTTCGTGACTTCAAACGCGTCTACTCCAATGAAGACGAAGCTGTTTCTATTCCTTACATCTTTGATAAGTTTGATCCTGAACACTACTCAATCTGGTTCAGTGAAAACAAATACAATGAAGAGTTGATCAAATCATGTCATGCAATCTAATCACCGGTATATTCCAACGTACAAGATGCGCAAACAATCTTTCGATTCAGTATGCCTCTTCGGGACTGACAACGACAGCACCATCTCTGGCGTGTGGGTATGGCGTCAACAAGAATTGATCTTCCCATTATCATCTGACTGGCAGATCGATTACGACTGCTATTCCTGGAAGAAACTTGCGGCAGTGTCTTTATTTTTTTGGGAATGGCTCACACACACCCAATTGCTTATTTTATTTCTACTAATTTTTATACTCTTCACTGGAGTGGATAGTATTAAGTATAAGTTTGCCATGAACTTTGTAACACTCAGAAGGAGACATCGCTGACTACATAAAGTATATATATTTGTGATCAGCTCGATGATATGAGTTGATTTAGCCATGTACATAGGTTTTTTTTTACCATACGCTGCACATTTGTGGGAATCAGCCGAATCGGACCACCAGCGGGGATACCTCCCATGCAAACTGGGATCCAAATGAAAGTTCTTATTGGAAACATTGTTTTGTTTTTCAAACTATCGACTTGAAATATGAACAGTATAAGTTTCTAACCGATATCCACCAACTATATAAATTGTAAGACCCTCGGACCACTAGGGTGGGTATCCCCCATACAAACCGGGATTCAAATGAAAGTTGTTATTAGACAAACTTTTTTGTTTTTGTTACTGTCGATTTGAAATTGGGACACTATAAGTATCTGACCCATATCCAACAACCTTATTAATATCAAGACTCTCGGAGCACAAGCAGGGGCGTGAAGAGTATTACAACTTCGGCATAGCCAAAGTTAGTCTTTTTTTATATTTTTTTAAAAATAATTATGTTTTATAAACAAAAAGAAAATAGTTTGCCTTTCACCTTTTTATAAAACAAAAAGAAATGATGTTTTGTAATCGCTCCTCAGTAAGCAACAACAACAACAACAAAATGGTTTATTTATATTAAAAGCAACAAAAACAAAAACAGAAATGAAACAATTGAACTAAAAATGAAAACATTTCTAATTTTAATGTTTTAAGAATTTTATTCAATAAGGTTACACATGATTTCACTCTAACTTTAATCTATTCAAATTCACATTATAGGTTGTTTAGCTCAACTTCTTAAACATTAGACATACATATTGACTTTTGAACAAAGAAAGAAAGAATAAAAGATACATCATCGAAATTCAGTGCAGTATGAAAATGCTCTATCTCACGTTGAGAAAATTCAAAGACATTTTTTTATTTGTCACAAAATTTATTTAAACACCTATCACAATTTTATAAAGCAATGTTCCATGAATTGCCATTTTGCAGAATCCAATTTGGAAAGGAGAAATTTTGGTAACATACAAATATGTATAGATGTAATTTCCATTAACATATGTTCCACATCAAACAGATATGGTTTCTCCAACTTTCTGTTAACATCACATTGTCATTTTATTTTATTTTTCAATGTAAACTTTTGATAGATTTCTCCTACATAGTCTGCATTCTGTTTCTGTTTGTGTTCCTTGTATGTATTTGTGTTGAAGCTGTGCACACTGTAAAGCCAGATACTTATTTATGAAAAGGGTTATTTGAGGATAAAACTCAAGGAATTTTTTCCTTTTATTTATTTATTCATTCATTTATTTCAATTAATATTGAAATCGCAATTCCATAAAGCATTGTTCCTTGAATGACATGTTACGTAAGTCCCATATATGTACAATGTAAACAGACAAAGAGTTCCTTCAACTTTCTGTTAACATTAACATTTTTTTTTTCTGGAAACTTCTGCTGGTTTAATCCTGTAAAGTCTGCATTCTGTTTCTGTTTGTTGTATGTATTTGTGTTGAAGCTATGTACACTGTAAGGCCAGAAACTTGACTATGAAATAGGGTTGTTTGAAGAAAAAAGATGTAATCATATTGGCATAACTCAAGGAATTTTGGTAATTTTACCACAAAATTTATTTCAACATTAATCTCAATTCCATAAAGCAATGTTCCATGAATGGCATACTTATGTAAGTCACACATACAATGTCAGCATGTGAACAGACAAAGAGTTCCTTGAACTCTCTGTTAACATTGCATCAACATTAAGATTTTATTTTATTTTATTTTATTTTTTACTGTAAACTTCTGATGGTTTAATAATCCTGCAAAGTCTGCATTCTGTTTCTGTTTATTGTATTTGTGTTGAAGCTGTGTACATGCACTGTAAAGCCAGAAACTTGATTATGAAACAAGGTTGGTTGAGGAGAGAAGAAGAAATCATGTTGGCATAACTCAAGGAATTTTTTCTTTTTGTCACAAAAATTTATATCAACATTAATCGCAATTGCATAAAGCATTGTTCTTTGTTCTCAATGCTAATATGTAATATGTAATTAAATGAGCATTATTTATGCAGGAACTTACGTAAGGTCTTTGGGGTGAAACTGCACCTTGAATGAGAAGAGCCACCGCCCATATATACGTACATTTCGATGACTATGCCAACGGCTGCATGACTGTAATGAAATACTATATGAAGGGCGGTAACAAGGGGCTAAGTAATCTCCCTTGCAGCCTTGAACCTTGTTAAGTCTTTTAGACCAAAAAGTATGGCTTCTGATTTTCTCGAAGTTTCTATTTGAAAGAATATTTTTTAAAGTTGACTGTTGAAAGCACGAGTCATTCAAGAAGCCATACAGAATCATCATCAGCAAAGCAGTTGTATAGAGTTTTCTACATAGCACATTTGTCTTAATGCATTCCCTTCATAGCCCTTCTTGTCTTGAATGTTAAGCAACTCTTTGACAAAATATGGACCAATGTATGGTTTATTTTTAAATACAATTAAAAAAAAAAAAAAATATTAAAATAAAACAGAAAAAAATATACGTTTTTTTCTCTTTGAATTGAATATTTTTGTATTAAATTTTTACATGTACATATGTACATATTTTCTTTTGGTTTTTGTGAAATTTTGTATGTGTTTCATTTCATGTAAACTAATTACGGTAATTATCAGCCAATTTGTTATAAAATCATATCAAATATTACAACAACATCAACCACAACCACAATAATATCAACCACAATAACATCAACCACAATAACATCAACCACAACAATAATTTGTAATAAGAATGTGGAACATTAAAACATCGAGAATAATAAGAACAAAAGACAACAATTTATTTTTTAGTACGTGTTTTGGCAAATTTTAAAAGAGTTTTTACTTACTTAGGAATGGACAAAGATACAAAGACACATAGATATGTACAAATACTATACTATATATACTTAATATATAGGAAATGAGTTTGTTTGTTAGTTAGTAAGAAATAGGGAAAATATATAATATAAAACTGGCTACTAAATTGATTTGGATTGGGTTGGGTTGGGTTGGATTGAGATTCTCTCTTTGCTGTACTAACCAATTTGGAAATACTTGTATAAAACGTGTTCGGGCAAAATGCCATGATTTTAATTTCACAAAAGAAACCATACAAAATAACAAATAAATTATGGTTTTTGATAACTGTCAGCAACAAAACAATAATAACAACAATAACAAAAAATGAAACAACGAAAAACGAAAACAATAAAATTAACTAAAATAATAAGAAACTAAAGATAAACATTATACTATATATTAGCATCAGTTCCATTGAATATTTTATACCCAGCAGAAACATTTCTTTATAATGCTGCTAAATTTAGGCGGTGGCTATGGTGGGCAGCTATATGAAGCAATATATTGATCTATCATCACTAGTACTTATATGGTTGGTTCCCTAAATCAGCATGTTTTCATGTTTAAGGCATGTCGGGGTCCCTAGACAATAGAAAATCTTAGGACCACCGGTCGATTTTTTAATACACATTTTATTTATCTTATCAAATCAAGTCTATGAAAAAGAAACAATTATTTAAGATCTTGGACGTTCCTTCTTCTCTTTTTAAAGAGCCAAAAGCGAAACGTTGGTAGCTTTCAGGACTTTGAAACGAACACCGGGGATATTACTGAAAGAGTGACGTTTACTAGCGAAACCAGTGATTATCGTTTTCTTCAATGTAGTTCAAACTACCGTCACGGGGAATGCAAGCAGCGATCTTCTTGACGTTCCTTATGAACTATATCCTAACGCACTTCCTAACAGCAGAGTTAGGCTGTTGGACTTCAACGCTAACCTTTTCAAGCATAATGGCCTTATCGTGAGAGGCACCACCGAAAGGATTGGCCTTCCATATTGTGTCAAAATGAGCTTTTTTGTAGTCTTTGTCGATCCAACGTTGGTTACGATGATGGTTCACGTGCTTCCTGGCGGTGCGAAGACCTCTTATTTTGCCCATAATTTCCAAACTATCTCAAACAAAGGCGGAAATAAAGGATGATATATTTTTGTGTATTAATAGTTTAGAATGATTCCCTAAGGAGTAGGTGGATACAATAGTTAGTGAGGTGACAATGGTCCAAATCTGATTTAAGTGAGCTTATTCTCATTAACAACTAGCGTACCCAAGCCCGCTTCGCAAGAGTTGTTTCCTTTCACTATATTCTCTCTGTTACACTTTGAGTATCAACAAAGAACATAGTTTGGGTATCAGAAAAGTAAAATGTTATTTTGGTTAATTTTTGTTGAATATTTTTAGGGGTTGGGTTGTTTGAATATCCTATATACGAGTATAGCGAACGAGGAAACATATCGGGACCAAAACTATCAAGCCGGAAACCAACTATACACATTCACAAAATTTCTATGCAATCGGATGAATGGCATGGCAGTTCATAACATATGAACAATTTAAAACACTAATTTTTATACCATTATTACTTAGAGACAGACTAAGGTAGGTTTAAGTATTTAAACAATGGAATATGTGGTTACCCCCGAACGAACCCACAGAGACTTCAATCAATGGTTATCACTTCTACCTAGGTCGAGACCAATTAATTAAACAGTGGAAATCGGGGGACCCCATACTACATTCTTTTCAATGAAAAAAATAACAGATTCGATTCTTTTTCTTAAAAATTTGTATTACATTTGGAATCAAAGCTTACACCATGGAGCCCTCTATGGATTATTTGGCTTTGTTTCTATTACCTTTCTTTATTTTGGTATTAAGGACGATTTAATGCCTATTTTTTATTAAAGTTTGTCTTATGGTTTAACATATGTGGCAGCAATATGATCTACGAGTACTACATGTATGCTGTGTATATTTCGGTTATACAACTTTTGTATTAGAATAGATGGAACTCATTTTTCAGTGCTATGTTTACTTGTATGTTGATTCAGTTATTTAAGGATTTACGACTGAAGCATTAAAATGAAAAATAAGTTCATAAAATCTCAAAATCAGAATGACTAGTTTAACTTACGTATGCTAGATGTAACATAGTACATAAATTGGCAGAACCAATCAATTTTCTTTACGATACTTACGATATTTGAATACACAAACTTTTTGCTTCATTTTTTATTCTTAACAAGCATCATATTAAAGTCTTAATATCATTTACTCTACATAAGAAGGGTATAATAATGGCAACCACAATAACAATAACAAAATCATTTATTTTATACGAGTATATAAAAAATAAAAGGAAATTGTTATGATGATGGTGATGGTGATGGTGAAAACTTGTCAGAGCCAAAAAAATGCACTTCAAATAAATATTACATTGTGCATAATAGAAAATTCTGCAAAAAGGATATAGTAAATTCATAGCAAAAAGCGTATTTAGGACATGACAACTTTGTAAATGTAATCCAGGACAAGATTTCAAAGTAAAATCATTTAAATCGATGGGATTAAAATGGAAATGCCACTTTAATTTTTAATGCATATTTTGCAAACATTTGTGTCTATAAATTATTGTACGAGTATTTCATATTTATTTTCTGTTTATGTAAACAAAAATCAATTTAAAAAATTCTAGCGTAAAAATCCATCATAATTGAATGTATGTCATGCCGTAACATCTACTGTATTAATGTACTATGTAGTTTAATGTAGCAAACAGAATGACGCAGTATTATGTCATTAACTGGTGCTCAATAATACACTTTTTGAATGGAAAAATAGAATAGAAATTTATTCAACATCACTAAGAAGTAGATTTAACTAAATAATGCTACTGTTTTTTGAAATCGGATAGGAATAATTTTGCTTCATTATCCTCCTCAAGTAGAAAAGTCAATTGATGAAACTAAAATAAAACTGCTTTACAGTATTCGATGAGAGATTTGAAATCATCTTCTTCTACATTCCACCGTCCCCGCAAGTACTTTATAGGCGGAAAACCAAGAATGAAACTACTTATGATTTAAGTAAAATGTGGTGAACGTCCTCGACCAATCAACTCATCTCCCCATTACAGAAATATTAAGATATCTAAAATGTTTACATTGAAAAGTATTGTAATATTTGAGGGATTTTTCATAGACCAAGTTAGCTCACTTTTTCGGGCCAACTTCCATGCAATAGAGAAGAATTTGAATGTGATACTGTTTGGAGTTCCACAAAAATAAAAATCAAACAATGGCTTCAAGGTAAAAATAGTTTGAATCAACGATCATCCGTACAACTATTTTTTTTCAATGGTAGAATCTGTAATCGGGACACCACAGTTGCTTCTTTATCCCAAAAATCCGGGGACTCTTATTTTTAATAATTTTTAATCATTGGAGAAACGAAATGAATATCGCCAATTTCATAAATTTTAAAATTTTAAAATAACTTTATGCAATATTTAATACTAAATACCCGGGCAGACGTTGTCCTACCTCTACTTGATGAGATTTCTTGCTTTATACTATGCATCTCACTTTCAGACCTGACTCTTCGATTTTCTTAGATTTTTCGGCTTTTTCTTTGGGGTCTTTTAAATAATAGTTTTTCCTA
Organism: Amiota mariae; assembly: GCA_035041805.1. Taxonomy (NCBI): domain Eukaryota; kingdom Metazoa; phylum Arthropoda; class Insecta; order Diptera; family Drosophilidae; genus Amiota; species Amiota mariae. The sequence continues at coordinate 27,021 of JAWNKV010000350.1, forward strand.
AACCTTCCTCATGAATACTCGGTCCATTGGTGAAAACCGTATATAAATCCGTTCGGTGATTTTTGAGTTCATCGCGTTCAGACAGATAGACGCGGTGGGAGACTGTGTTTTATAATATGTGTAGATATATTCCAATTTAATTTGTTCAGGTGTAGTTTCTTTGAATCAAGTCGTCAAATGTCTTGTTGTGTAACTACAATGACACAAGACCCTTTTGCCACATGTGCTATGCTCACAGCGAGAATGCTTTGTTGGTTCCATTAAAGTCATTTATGAGTGTGTGCTACTAATTTTGGCTTTAAAGAGGCAAATACTTCGTTATCTTCACTCATTGCAAGCAGTAACTTATCCTGCTTTGCTTTGCAATTCAAATGAATTTTTTACTAGTACCATAGCTCTTTGCTTTGTCACTTCACTTCACTTCACTTGATTTCACTTCACTTCACTCTACGTTGATGTACTTCTCTATTGTCTTTATTTGTTTGTTTTGTTACTTTTCCACCTACAATTGCTTGGAACACGTATTGGTATACGGGCATCATAGAATCTGTATACATTGTTTAAGCATAGCAGCATTCTGATTGAATGAACCATGAAGGAGAATATTTAGATGAAAAAAAATTAGGTGAAACAACTAACTCTTGAACAAAGTGATTACGTGATTACTATGCAAAAAAAAGCACTGCTCGTTCAATGAAACGACAAAGTGATTGTTTCTGTAACTACAAAGCATCATGTCCCAGAAGAACAAGATGATGATGACAATTTAAAAGTTATTAGTCTGAAAAATTCAACTTCAAAAGCATGAAAAATTTTTATATCTTGAAAAATATAAATTTTTGAAGCATAATTAAATGTTACTAAATAAAATATATGAAAAAAGACTAACATTGGCTATGCCGAAGTTGTAATACTCTTCACGCCCTTTCTAGTAGTCCGAGAGTCTTGAAATTTTGAAGGTTGGTGGGTCAGACACTTATATTGTCCAAATTTCAAGTCGATAGTGAGTTAGATAGAAGTTTTTCTAATAAGAACATGAATTTGGATCCAAGTTTGTATGGGAGGAACCCCTTCTAGTGGTCCAAGGAAGGTTGGTGGACATGAATCAGAATCTTATAGTGTCCAAATTTCACGTCGATGGTACAAAAAACAAAAAAGTTTTCTATTAAGAACTTTTATTTAGATCCCGGTTTGTAAGGGGGGTACTGTCCTAGTAGTCCAATTCGGCTGATTCCGACAAATGTACAAAATTTCAGCTCTCTAGTTCAAAAACTAAGGGACTAGTTTGCATACATACAGACACACAGACGGACAGACGGACATGGCTAGATCAACTCGTTTTGTCGCGCTGATCAAGAATATATATACTTTATGGGGTTGCCGATGTCTCCTTCTGTATGTCACAAACTTCATGACAAACTATTATAATACTATTCACTACTTGAAGAGTATAAAAAAAGACGACTGTACAACGAGCCTTTTAGATCTTATGTATGCTGCGCTTCAATATACCAGGTATTGTGTTCACCATGACCACTCTAACTAGTCCATCGTGCCCAGGCTCTACTTCCCACACTCGTCCTAAGCATCATTGATTCGGCGGTAAAATGTCATCTGCCCGAAGGACCAGTATACCAACTATAATGTTGTTATACACCTCAGTCCTCTTTGTTCGTATATTAAATATTCTTTTGACCACCTTCGGCACACTGGATTCGCTTATATCGGTTGACCATGAACATCTTCATGATGTCATCATTGTATCTCTCAGGCAACGAATTTATGAGTACATAATCGTTTCTACCTGTGCCACGACTATCGACATCTCTTCGAAGTCCAACCCCATTCCATTGATCTGGTTCACCAACAGTTTCTTTGTTACTTTAATAGCACTCTCCCATAACCCTTCAAAGTGAGGAGATCGTGGGGGTAAGAAACGGAACTCAATACCAAATGACCCACATTCGTCACGAAGCTGCTTCTTGCCCAGATAACCGTGCAGCTGATTACATTTCTCTCAACTCAACCATCTTTAAACAATAAAACGTTTGAGCGCCCCAATTAACAACAACTCCAAGTGAACAACTTTGGTGGCGACGCATATGAAAACAGACAAATAAACTTTAATTGGTCGCCTTCCACGCCCCTATCCACATATTTTTTGTGCACCAGCATGAATGTTAATCCGATGCATAACATACGAAAGCGACTTAGCAATTAATTCCAAATGCTGTATTTGCCTTAGACAAACGTCCACCCACTCTGACTATAGTCATCCCTTCAGAGCAGTTTATAAAAGAAGCAAGCAGTTGAATCTTTGCTGATTTCACTACTCTGTCAGCCTTCAGGCACGCGATTTCTTCAGGTAAACATACATTTTACATATAGTGCAATATTATAGCAAGCCCCTTTCTTCTTTTGATCACACTTAGTTTGCTCACATTCCTAACATCATCCATTCTATTCTTACAATTCGTAACCATCTGTAGATATAACCAAAGACTCCTACACCTGCTAACGACATCCTCATATTCCACAGATAGAGTTGAGCCACTAAGCTGAAAGTATGTATCTTAGAAACTCTATTTGCCACAAACATACTCCATCTACTAGAATAAGCAAGCCAATTTCAATCAATTATGGAATTTGTCTAATAGAAAATTTGCAAGTCCTTAATGGACAAGCAACTCTTAACCTTCATCTTTAATTTCACTTACAAAAATCGTAGCCGCAGTGTCGAGTTGACTAGCTCCCGCTCTTCCCCTAACCTAATCTAATTTATTCTCATCTAATCCATTTTTATTTAATTAGTTCCTTAGTATTTAAGTTATTGACTTTGCAAAGAATGTATACATTTTCATACTCAGAAACTTCAAATTTAAGCAGCTGTTGGTAAAGTAATCTAAATCAATTCTATTGAAATGTAAGGACTTCTAGATCTTGTTCTTATTGTATTATCACTTTGTCCTCATGACAAATAACATCATATACTCGTATGTATTAAAAGAAATATATATATAAAATATTCTGGATGTCCCATTAGGTATACAGTGCAAATCGGTTAAGTGCAGCACCGTGTAACTGCATTTTCCGCATAAATATGAATTTATTGAATTTTATACATTTGTCCGTTTATAGACAACATTTATTGTTGTGTTAATATGGATTGCCGACATACATACAAGTATATGTATACTTATGTATTCAAATAAGTTAACTATTTTATATCATCATCTTTTTAGCCAATCGCCATTCACTGTTAATTAAAGAGATGGCATTATAATTTATAATTTACTGGAATCAATTATGAATTTGCCCGTCTAACAACATGATATGATAATCGTACACATAAATCTCTTTGAATGCATTTTTATTATTTAGTTTTTCTTTTTTATAATTTTAAATTTAAATTTCTATCAATAGAAATGAAAAAATATAAAAAAATCAGCCAAGTGTGAGTCGGACTCGCACACGGAGGGTTCGTACCATCACACAAGATTTAACACAATGTATACAAATTTGTACCTCTGTCTGAAGTTAAAAAAAAAAATAGTAAAATTAATTTGCCTTCGTTTTTGTCGCAAAATTGAAATATTCAACAGCCTATAAGTATACTAAAAAAAAAATATTAAGCAAAAGATTAAATTAAATAACAATGCTTCTAAAAATGTGTATTTTTAGTATTTGTCGCTCTACACACAATTGAATTACACATTCTGTAAAAATGTCAATAAGTCAAAAAACAAAAAACTTTGTATAATAAGAACATTAATTTAAAAGGGGGTTTGTATAGGAGATACCCCTCCTGGTAACCTTAGGATCATGAAATTTACATAGTTGATGGATATGGAATAGAAACTTATAGTGTCCAAAATTCAGTTCAATAAGTCGAAAAACAAAAAACTTTTTCTAATAAAAATATTAATTGCAAAGGGGGTTTGTATGGGAGGTACCCCCTTAGTGATTCGATTCGGCTGACTCCGACAAATGAGCAGCGTTTGGTAAAAAAAAAACCTATGTACAAAATTTCAGGTCCCTAGCTCAAAAACTGAGTTTTGAGAACAGACGGACATATGGACATGGCTAAATCAACTAATCTCATCGAGCTGATCACAAATATATATACTTTATTTGGTCTGCGATGTCTCCTTCTGTGTGTTACAAACTTCATGACAAACTTATAATACTATTCACTCCCGTCAAGAGTATAAAAAAGCAAAGATGGAATATTAAATAAATATTGTATAATTATTTTCTTATTAAATGACTACAATAAACCAATATAATCCAATAAGCAAATGTCTTCTTAAATCTGCAATTATTATTATTTTAAAATACATAATAGCAAATACAATATTTATAGACATTTTCTATAAAATATCTATTCATTTGTATAAGTTTATTGAATGGAATAGTAAAATAAAACAGATCCCTTATCATTTGTAAAACACACTTGACTCTAGTTCAGTCATCAACATTGTTGGTAGCAATTAGAACCACTTGAATAACTTTTGCAAAGTTAGTAATTCAAATGCAAATAAGTTATATTTCTAATTTCTAAAATTAAATTGAAAATGAAACAAAAAACCATACACATTTAATTCAGTTTTATCAAATATGAAATACCCTTTCCATAAATAATCTTATTAACTATAACAATATTAAAAATTATAGTGATGAAATGATATAGGGTTTATTTGAATTATAAGAAATTTTAAGTTCTTTTAAATTGGTATTTGGGTCACTAGGGCCATTGTCTATATCCAGCTAACGTAATTGAAGCTCTGGCAAAGTCTTCCAAACTAGTGGAACAGAGTGAGAATATCTTTGCCAGCTTCTTCTACACATTCTATTCAAAACTCAATATTTTCCCTCCTAGCCTAGGATTTTTTTAATTATTATACATACACGTACGTATAATTAATTCGATACCTTATTCCATTTATTATATTTTGGAACATTGAAGTTACCAGAATTCATTTTATATTATTATTTGGATTTTTAAATTTACGTATTATCATTAAATTTGTATTTCTATTGTAGTAAGTTTGGTTTTTAGTAGCTTATCCAGTGGTTCTTTATTAACAATTGATTAAAGCAGTAAACTTCCAGAAAACAATATGTACCCGTGAGTGAGTAAGTAATTGCTCTACACGTATATCAACATAGCTTAAGAAGTTCTTACAAAGTCATTTTATATGTCGACGTAGAAATCGAATTACAAGAAGATAAACTAACTGTACTTGAAAATATATATTAAGTATATACGATATCTTCTATCATGACATCACAAGATGTCTAGAAACATTTATGATAAATACACCTATTTTATGCTACATTAACATCAATATATTGACATAAAAATTACACCTTACCAATCTAGAGATGAGTACCTTTGTAACCATATAATTTTCATGAAAATACATTGACATTTAGTATGGTAAAACGGTGCTGACAGAATTTTGTCGCCATATTAATATATACATAGATATATGATATCTTCCATCATGATACTCGTATCATTAAATGTCTAGAAACACCTATGATGAAGAGATCCCTCAAATACTTAATTAATAATATAGAATTTGAATAAATCAACGTAAATTTATTACATTTAGTTCCTTGTAATAATTCGTAATTTTATTGTAATTTAAGGATTCTCAAAAAAAAAATATTGTAAAAATCTTTAAGAAAGAACATTATCTAAGAAAACTAATAATCGAAAATAAAGAAGTGCAAATGTTCTAATCCGAATAAATATAAAATTGTGTAATTTCCAATTGAAGGAACTTATTTGTAATATATAACATTTTCATAACACAACATTGAATTTGAAAGACATAAAAAAAAAGTCGTTGTAGTGTCTACATATTTAACTTGTTAAACCAATTCACATCAATTTTGTGAAAGATTCTCCATTATAATTAAACATCAAACAATTTTGCTGACCATATCTTAACAATATTTATGTACGCATGCATGGTATGTCTAAATCAATTTATTTTATCCTACTAATAATCACTTTTATCAATATTTACATATTCATTATTCATATTAAGTTTGTAGGGTACAAATATAATCCCAAACAAACAAAGAAAAAAAAGGAAGAGGGAGATCACAATAATTTCAATTTAGAATTATTTGCAAATTTATTATCAATTTTCTATTCTATTGTTATTGAATGTGGGCTAAAAAGGTACAACATAATGCCATGCCATGATGGAACTTGTAATGCTGAAAGTTGAATTTATGTAAATTTTTCAACTCGAAACAAATCAAATGCAATAAATTCGCATAGCAAAGAGAAATACAAAATGGGTCAATAAAGGGCGAGTGAGGACGAAGAAAGGGAACATGATGCACATTAAACAATTTATGCCCTACATAATTTAAATAGGGTATGGACACCGTGGACATTTGGTATGAGACTATAGAGTACTATTCGAAATAATATAATATATAAATGTTATTACTGTAACGCAAGACTATATGAAGTGTTCCTTGGTTGATTGATGATGACGGGTAGAAATCATTCTATAACTTTGTTCTCAACAAAACTTTCACCGACAGTTCACATAAATTATTCTATTTTTTTTTTTTTTTTTTTGTTTTATTTATTTATTTTGATTTAAGTATATCTAAGTACATATATATTTATAGCGTCCCGATGCATTTAAGTGGCGTGAAAACATTTTACAATAGTAATGCGAATAATGTCAATGAGATCCACAATTCATTATTATTCTTTGTGTTACAAACATCAGACTAAAGTATTAATGCATTTCCACACTAATGTGAAGTAAATAGAAACAAAATAAATTTATTCAAAAAATATATTGTACAATACAACAAAATTCAATAAAATGCATTCCACCAAAAGAATTTTTACTTTATTTGGCATTTAATTATTTTGTTCTCATTTTATGCCTTTCACATTAGTTTGCATTGATATTATCACTTTTTCATGATGATTGTTACACATAAGTAGAATCAAGTATCAGAGGCTCTATAAATTGTATGTTGTCACTCACAATTCGAAAAGAGATTTTTTAATAATATTGGCATAACTATGTTAGATGTTTGGCTTGATTGATTTGAAACTATGTTTCTAAGGTTTATATTCAGAATTTGATCATTCAATTCATTCCTTTTCCGGTGGTCTGATCTGTACCAAACATTACTCAAACATTCCCCAGACTTTGCTATAGTTTCCCTCCAAATTTCATCAAAAGCGTTAAAGCGGTTTCGGAGTCCATAAGCCCCATACATTATACATTCATTCTCATACATTCACTTTTATATACATATATTGTATATATTTAGTATACATGAAAATACATATACCAATAATTCGATGGCTGATGAAAATAAATTTAGTCAACTATTTGACTTAGTTTTTGAGTTGTGAAATTAAAATTTGGAATCTTAATTTGTCTGGCTTTCTCTAATTACTAGAAGAAGTAGTTCCCATACAAAAACCAAAACAATTAACTGCATAGTTTTTGTAATTTTCAACTTAATGAACATTTTTTATTACTCGTACCAGTACTTATAACTAATAATAATAAATAAAATTGCATAAAAACTGGACCAACTTTCATACAAAGTTGTGGTATAAAAACAAGTTCTTATAAGTTTATGGACAAAACAATTTGCATCTCTAAGTAAAAGATACTTGAAAAATAAATACGAGTACTATGTACTTATTTCATCATTCTTGCTACACTAATATCATATTCAAAAGTAGAATCAATCAGTGAAATAATTGAAGTACAATATACATAAGTTGACTTAAAAGTTATAATTATTCTACGAACAAGTTTTTTATTTTCCCAGTAAGAGGGTAAAAGGCATGTGGGCTCCAGTGAATCAAAATTAATGCGCTTTCTGTCATCTCCTGTTTTATTTTAATTTTTTTTTCTTCTGCATTCAGTTTTTCAATTAAAAGTTGAAAAGCAAAAATTAAAAAATAAACTACGGAAAATTTGTAGAAAAACTTAGCTGAGAAGAATAATAGTATAGAAAATAGGCCGCCACAGAAAAATGAAGTAAAAGATAAACAACTACGACTTTGACCTAGAAATAAGACATTCTGTGCGCGATTACTTACTGCAATTGCAGCATCTACCCATCATCATTAGCAGCAAGGAAAAAAAAAGCCTTAGAAACAGAAATACTCGTATGTAGTATTGTAATAGGAACCGAAGCGAAACCCAAGTTTCGTTGCTTATGGCTAGTTTAGGATGCTGTGCACATATATCCCACCCACCCACATGATATTATCGGCTTTAATTGCATAATAAAGCACTTTTAATAATGTTTTACATAAGAGCTTTGAATGGAAACAACGCATTCATAGCCGCAACCAACGATGATGACGACGATAATGATGACAACGACAACAACGATGATGACGACGATAATGATGACAACGACAACAACGATGATGATGACGACGACGACAACGACAAGAAAGATGGCCAACATAGAAGAGAAATGGTTTGTTGGGTGGTTGGTTCGTTAGTCATAAGAGGCCACAAAAGACATAAGAGGAAATAAAGGGAGAGGAATTTTTCCATTCTTATTGCAACATAAAAGAATGAGTTCAGTGTGCATTTGGGTAAAAAAGAATACGGAAATGAATGCCGACATAGACGGAATTAACCGCAAATGCTTAAAACAAAGTGTATATATAATAATAAAAGTTTCTGAGAGAGAAAAATATGCATTTTTAGTTCATACTTTAATGTTTGACTATTTCACCTAAATGTTGGGGCATTTTTACTTATAGTTTAAGCATTCGGAATTTACTAAAAAGCCTCTAAAATGGAAGATTTTTACAAATAATATGTACAGGTGTAGGGTTAGGTTAGTTTATACAAACCGCTGCTCCAGAAGCCTTTTTGCTCATTGTAATGCCAAAGTTTCTGGAGGAATTGTGGAGTTAATGGTTGGGTATCTTTAGTTGGTTTCTTTAGCTCTTTGGAATAAACCTGCAGAACCAACAAACAGAGCCAAGTCGCCCAAAATGTCGGAAATGGACTTGTGCATCATTCAACAAAAGAAGGGCAAACACAAAAGAGGTGTTAAATACATACATTGGGAATAATCCTCATCTCCACAGCTGCGACAAAAATGCATCATTAAGACTTCTGTTATCAACGGAATCCAAATCTTTTTAAAGTGTTGGAGCACGGAAGTCTAAGAGTGCAAGTCATACAACATTCTGAATTTGCAATTCTTAACGCCTGATAGACATGTTTTCTTACCTATAGCCACCACAATGAACAGTAATAAAGCGAACCACTTAAGATCCGAAGATCTTCCCTATTTAATTAAAGAAAGATTTTTGAAAATTCTCTTGTCTAGGACAAGGAATATGTTTGCTTGCCTCTAGTATTCATTGTAAGTCAGTAGACCTTTAGTATTAAGGTACATAATGTATCAATTTTAATTTCCAATTTTATTTCTTTAATTTAAACAAAATTTGTAATATTTGTATTTTTTTATAGGATAGGTGAGGGGGCTACAAAAACATTACTAACTATGTAAAACTATGTATATCTTAAAATCTATATGGAAGGACCACTTTTTAACATTTTTAGGCATCTGATTAGATATCAGTATACTGGTTTCTTATAGATTGATTGCTAGATCGTTGGTATGGTATTACATGTGAAAGACACTTCCAGATCTTTATGGATATCAATGAACACTTTCTATACTATGTAGAGTGATAGATTGATATTTTTGTAGTATCACTATACATAGTAAGTAGAATTACTTGGCGTTCCCCAAAGTTATGTTCACACAGGCAGTTCGCCTTATAGATCAAAATTTTTTTCGATTAAGTTGAGATTTAAGTGCAATCAGCCAGTGAATCTTTTTGGTTTTTATTTTGAGCTGCATCTGTTTCCGTGCACAAAAACAGAGGCATTTTTTATTCTTTTTTCTAATACGAAATTTAATGGAAAAAATACTTAAAAATTCTTTATTTATTATATGTATATTGTTTTTAGAGTTTTATTGAAAAAAAATCAACTTTTTGACCTTCGTCGAATTGTTTTAGAATGCGAAATGTGCATTGACACATGAAACAAAATTTGTATAAGCGCAAAGTGCCATACCCATAAACCTATAAATTTATATATTACACATGCACACATGTAGTATGTACTTATATCAGCATTATATGTATAAATATGTAGGTATTAGTTTGATAAGTGTGTGTTGCATACTTAGAGGCGAATCGTGTCAACAAAACATTGCTCTTTTCAAGTTTTTGGCCCACAAAAGAGACCCCACCCAATAGCCAAACAAATCCAAAGACAGAGAGAGAGACAGACAGGAAAAGCGAATAGCGAAAAGCGACAAACCGACAAACCAACACATGGAACGTTTTAATTTCCTGCCTTATTAGAAACATGAAAATATTGTAGATGCAGTAAGTAGGAGAAAAGTACTCGTAGATACTTCTAGAATGTGTACAATGTGTAATGTGCAAGTGATGTGGGAATGATTTTGTCGGTTTAATATGTGTCATCATGTCCTCCTTGAACTGCACTGAAGGCATACAAAGTTCCTTTGTGAGAATAAAAATATTGAGAGATTGAGAAGTCAGACAATGCAGGCGCAATTTGAACAGAAACTGAGAGAATAACGAAAACCGAAAAACGAAAAACGAATTTAATAATAAAGGAAAAGGAAACAAAAACGAAAACGACAAAGTAAAGAAGGCCACAGTATTTAATTTTGTATGGTCGTCATCATACTATGATGAAAATAAAGGAACCAGCTTTATTCTACATACATAAACACATTTTACATACACGTATATTATATGACCATATATCATATTGTATGATGTATGATACTCGTATAAGTACTAAACACATACGAGTATTTGAACTCGTTTTATACCTTTTACGCCCTTATTTTGGCAAATATTGAAAGTAGGAACATACTTTGTTTATAGTAGTCATTTCAAATTGATTTTTGAAGTTTCGTTTTACATATATGTATGTATTTATGTATTAAGACAATAATACAAAACTCTGAAAAACTGTTAACAATATCAATTATTGGATCCATAGTCCTAAAAACAAAATTTATATACGATACACATAAACTGATTTGGAAATCAAATTTGTAATATTAATGATTTGTGATTTTGAGTAGAATTGTGTTTAGGGACAAATTACTCTTTCCAGTAATCAGGAAACTCTGGCTTTGACACATTATACTCGTATATGTATGTAAGTAAATATTGTTATGTGTTGACTGTAACACATTTCTAGTCAATAACTCAAACCAGTAAAAAGAAGATTAACTTTAGCTATGCCGAAGTTGTAATACTCTTCACACTCCTCCTAGTCGCCTTGAAATTTACATAGTTGGTGGATATGGGTCAGATACTTATAGTGTTGAAATTTCAAGTTGATAGTATAAAGAACAAAACAAGTTTTTTTCTAAGAAGAACATTAATTTGGATCTGGGTGTATATGGGTGGTTCGAGGGTCTTGAAATTTACATGGTTGGTAGATATGCGTCAGATACTAATCAAGTCCAAATATTATGTCGATATTACAAAAAATAAATAAGTTTTTTTAATAAGAACTTGAATTTGGATATGGGTTTGTATGGGGGGTACCCCCTAGTGGTCCGATTCTAGTTATTCCGACAAATATATTGCGTATAGTGAAAAGAAATCTCTCTAGCTAAGAAACTGAGGGACAAGTTTGCATACATACAGACATACATATAGATGGACACACAGACGGACATGAATATATATACTTTATGGGGTCTCCGATGTCTCCTTCTGTGTGTTACAAACTTCACACTGTAATTCTCAGCAAATCTTGATATTTTCAAGAGTATATTTATGTATATCATCCGATCTGCTTATGAATCTAGACAAACTATAGCAAGTTCTCAAACAGAGAAGATACTCAGGCCTCTTAATTAACCATACCATATCTTGAGAAATTCTGGTCATGCCTAAAATTTTAAATTCACTATTTAAATTTCGATTCTGGTTTTATAAAAGAACTACTGTGTACATATATTACTTCCTTTAATAAGTAGAAAATAACCCATTGACAGAACAAAATAAAAGTTTTAGGTATAAAGAAAAGAAAACTACTCTTCTTAGATGCTGCCTTTCAATCAGCTTAAAATTCAGTGAAATATGCATGCCATTCTTTTCACTTTATTACGAAAGGAATTAAGAAGCCTAAAGTTCATTAAAAAGTTTGCATCAAAATCATGCATACTATACAGTATAAAAAGAAAATAAGAAAAAAAAAACTAACTTTGTGTTGCACCAAAAATTACATACCCTATACACAAATATTTGAGCATATAGGAACACAGTTGATAAGAAGCAGGATTAACATAAAATTCAAATGATCCGAGATTATATAACAAATGTTTTGTTCTCTTAATATGTTGAAATGGATTTCGAAAGACAATAACTATAATAGAAAGAGTAGAAAATTAGAAATCTCTATGAAAATGAATCTATGTCTGTATGTGTGTATGCCCCTTATGGACTCCGAAACCGCTTTATCGATTTTAATTAAATTTTCAGCGAAACTCTAGCATAGTATGGAAAGTGTTCCTTTTAAGTTTTATGGATCATTTTTTGCATATACGACATAGAGACATATTTTTAAATTAATGAATTGTGACTCACAACAAAATAAAATAAATATCATTCTTTCTATCATTCCTGTACAAAGGTGATTTTGATGAAATTTTTCCGGGGAGTAGCAATGCGCTCTATGACTCCTAGAATTAATTCAAAACCTATAACTTTCTTTATTTATGTACAATAAATGGCAACTGCTATATCATATAATTCGATCGACTCTATTGATCTAAATTTTAGTTAATATGTGTAAAGAACTTATGATAAAAATAAATATACAGTTATAACTTTGAAAATATATCTATCGTATGCTTATAAAGGAAGGGACAAAACCCCCTTAATGAAATCTAGTACAGTTTACCATTTATTTATTTATCAATTAGTTTTTGTTTTTAGTTTCTTCGATGCTTTCGTTAATGTATTATAAGAAATAGAATAAAGTGATAATACCTTAGGGAATTACCCCTATCGAAATATGTATTTCCTATTTTGCATAAAAATTAAGTGACGAAAATAACTAAATTCATTTTCATACTACACTTTGTAGTATTTTCGATGTCTCACTTAATGTGTTATAAGAAATACAATGAAATGAATATACCACAATATACGTATATGTTCTATGTGAAGGGTATAAGGAAAAACTTACATTTTCACTTAAATAAAGAGGCAGCAACTGCCAATATTGCGGTCGTCGCCATCCAAAAGAACCGAACCACTAACAACAAAAACTACTTTTACCATAAAATATATAACGAAAAAGGATTATTTGGTAATTGAATTTTCACGTGAATGATTCGGATTTAATATCTAGGTATAGTGGGCAGTAGTAGTAACATTCGTGACCATTTTGTGGTGAGTGAGTGGCATCTTCATTGCATTGATAGCTTTGATATCATTGAACACACAATTTTAAGCCCATTAAATAGAACACCACATTGAATTATTACAATTCGCAAAAAACTATTACATACTCAATTAATAGCCCCCACAAAAATAAAATGGTAAGTATTGTATAAGCAGTTAAAAAACTTATTATACGCGTATATACTTAGGACATATTCGTATATACCATATGTAGTAGAAGAATAATAACCATTTTATCAATCTAAACAAACAATAAAGCTTCTCATACATTTTCCAATACATATCTATTTATGTATAAATATTATAAAACAAAGTTCCTTTGCCGTGTCTGTCTATCTGAACGCGATATACTCAAAAACTACCGAATGGATTTTCATACGGTTTTCACCAATGGACAGAGTGATTCATCAGGAAGGTTATAAGGTTTTATCGATATTGGCTGAAATATAACAATCATTGCATCACTTTCCAAAATCAAAGCTTTGAATTGTATTAACCACATAACCAAAGTGTCGATAACGTTGAAATGTGGAATGTCATGTATGATGACATTCTGCGGATTTGTAAACCAAGTGGAGTGAAGAACGTCGGGTATGCGGATGACATTGCTATAGTCGTGGTAACAAAGACCTTGAGTGGGGTCGCATCCAAAGTAGAGAGGACAGTTGCAGCTTCGAGGAGGTGGCTTAGGCAGAACCACCTTAGTCTGGCGGAACATAAGACCGAATTGGTGGGAGCACTCTCAGTGAGAGTTAGAAGCCACATGATTGAGTCGAGGCCTTGCATCAAATATATGGGTGTTCTTTTGGACCACCGACTGAGCTTTAGGTTGCACCTAAATGAGTCATCAAAAAAATCAGCTACCACAAACCAAAAACTGGCCAGAATTCTTCCAAATCTTGGGGGACCCAGACAGCAAATTCGGATTCTATTAGGTTCGGTAAGTAAATCCAAGCTGCTTTATGCTGCTTCGATCTGGGCTGAGGCACTTGCAACCAAGTCGTACCTTCGCGGGATAAAGAGTGCTCACAGGTTGGCTAACCTAAGGATCTGTAGAGCATATCGAACAGTTGCAGATGATGCGGCAGGTTTACTTGCGGGCAGACAAATACCTTGAGCGAGCATTTTCTTTAACGACACAAATTGATAAGATTAAAACCAGGTATTTAAATAAATGGCAACACAGGTGGAGTACGGCTGAGCCACGGAGGATACACCAGTTCGTCCCAGATATTACAGTTTGGCTTAAGCGAAGTTCCGGGGACGTGGGGTTCGAGTTCACCGAATTCGCAACTGGACATGGTTGCTACAGGCAGTATTGGCACACTGTGGACCCATACTTTGGTATATGCAGAAATGTCGTGGAGAATCCGGAGAACCTTGTACATGAGTGCCCTCGTTTTGTAGCGGAGCGACGAAAAATGTATGCGCGCTTAAATGCTACAAAAGAAATTTCAATTTTAGCTCAAATTTAAAGAAAATTTTAATCTATCTTCCTAAAATATCTATCTACATATTAGAGACAAAACAATTTCATTTCACATCTATAAATACAAATACATTCGTATATTGTAATAAGTAGATTGAACATTTTCATCGGTGATCCAATAAATGCCGGGGAATAGTAACGTGCGCCGGGTTTCGCTAGTGTATTATACTTAAATATGAAATAGGATAATCTTTAAAATTTTTATTCAATTCCAAAATATTTAAAGATTAAAATTATATAAGCACTTTATTGATTTGATGATTTTGATTGCAATTCAATCAGTTTGGTTTTTGGCAAAAACACAAAAGAAGAAATGAGGAATATGTAAAATTGAAATTAGACCAAATAGATTTTCCATTCATCAGCAGAATTTTTATTTTTTATTTCGTCTTTCCTCTTACCTCTTTGTTTCTCTTTATCTCTATTACATAGTACTACGGCAATATATTGTATTTACAGACAATTTGTGCTACAAAAATAATCAGAGAATTTGCATACAATATATATATACTTACATATATACTTGATTTAAAGTTAAAATGCAATTGGGAAAATTGAATAAATTGCAAAAGGGATCAAAATATGTATGTTAAATGTGATTAAATAATTGGGGAAAAAAACTAAGTAGATTCAAGTGGCTAAAATGAAGTGAAAGAATAAAGCCAACTTTTTGAAGATGAAGATAAAATCATTTAAATAATGTAGTTAAAAAATAGAATAACACAAATATCAAGGTACTATGAATCCTTACCTCTATACTTCTAGAATATCCTACATAAATGTTTATGTTTGTGCATCATTACACAATCAAACAGGTGCACAGAATATAGTACAGAATACAATCACAAACAACAAATAAGAAAATAAATGTTGCCAACACCAACAATAAAAACATCCATACAATAATATAAGTAGTAGATCAAGAAAGGAAATATTTCCTTGTAAGGCAAAGCATTGGCAACGACAACGACAACGGCAATGGCATCGTCATCATCAGCTTCAGCATCAGCATCAGAATACAACAGTCGACAAAAACATGATAGTCAAATATACATATGACAGAAATCAATGGATACAAGAAAACTGGACAGAACAAGACAAGACAACATCAAACCAGTCCACTTCACTTCACTCCACTCCAGTACAGTCCTGTGCAGATGAGGCCGACCAGACCAAACAAGACAAGGCAACAACGACAAAACAAACATGAAAAATAATTCATGAGTAGATACATTGTATGTACTTGTATGTACATTCATCAATTGGATAAATCTATCAATGCAACCCAATCGAGCTGACTGACGTACCAAAAAGTATGACCACTTTTGCATAATGTAAATCAGTAGTAAGCAGAATGGTAGATTGGAATGGCATGGCATGGCATGGCACGGCATGGCTCTATTAAGGAAATATAGTATATTGAATTGTAGTATGTTGTTAAACTGAATGTAATCTCTTCATTTCTTTTCAAATTACTACTTTGAACAGCATATGTACATACTACTACTAAGTATATTATAATAATAATTTTATATTCAATAGAAAAGCAAAGCAATTCCCCAAGCTGATTGCAGATATCGATTTACAATACTATTGACCTCCCAGTTATAGAATCATGTATAAAGAATTACTATTTTCATGCAGTAGAATAATACTTCATGGGTATACTCGTTGTATAGGATAAGTCTATCAATACAATACAATCAGACTGACTGGCATAGTCAGTAAAAATAAAAATAAATCTACCCTGCTATTATTATTATCGATAGTGTGTTATGTAATAGGCGATTTACACTTAAAATTCATTGCTGCATTCAATGGTAGGTGTTTACACTGCATTTCGTGTGATCTAAACATTTTGCAATGAATGCAAACAGTTCTTGCAGCTCCCTTTTTTATTCCTGCTACCTATTTTATAAACATTTTAACAAAAATTGTACAATTTCAACTTTACTTAAAATTGTTTTGTGCCATCATCATCACCATCAGCTGATTTCCATTGGGCTAGTTTGCACCAGCAAAATAACAAGTTTAGAAGTAGGCGAGTTGGTATGTGCGCTAGTAACGATGACACACAAAGCTCTTCACTCGTTCAGTAGTCACGCAATTTTGTATATAACTGAACTGAAATAATCGCAGCTGCCTCAATGCTGACCCACTTTTAAAATGAGAGAAAATTTGTGTCTGTAAAAGCACTAATTGGCAGCGAGTAGCATGTAAAGTAGGATGGCTCTCAACTTTTCTAGGTAGAGTGTTTACAGTCTACTTGTTACTAGTTTACACGATTGCTCTGGACGAATCTACTAGCAGATGGTGAAATCGCTGGCTACTATATTGCAAACTACCCCAGTGGAAATGAGCCTTTACAAATAGCATTTCTTTAGCATTCATGGGAAATGCTGCATTGAATAATACTAATATCAAATTTGTCACCGTATTACACGAAGCCTATGGGTATACTAAAGACTTACATATAAAAAATCCTTAGCACTCCAACTAATATTTCGTTCATGAAGCTTCCTAAACTATGTTGTAACAAAGAATTTTATTATGTTTCGACACATACCAATTTGGGTATAAGTATTGGGACTTACATATACATACAAATTAGTAAAAATACTTTATCATTTGCAAAAAAATTAATGTGAAATAAGTCACTACTTTAATATTTAAACAGAATTTAAATATATATATGACTTCTTAATTATAGAATCATGTATAAAGAATCATCATTTTCATGTAGTCAAGTTCTACTAGGGTCCAATACGTATAGAGAAATTGGATAAATCCACAGAATAACTTGATTTATTTAAACCCGATGTGTTCTGCAGTTGTCCTTCAAAATCTATCAAAAGTTTTTGAAAAGGTATGCCATGATGACCTCCTAAATGCAAATAAAGCGATATTTCCCAAACAATATTATCACATACCGAAATCATACCTGTGGGATCGCTTTTATTGTGTCAAACAAGAAGATACATATTCCGAACTCAAGGAAATAAAATCTGGAATCCCCCAGAGCAACGTACCAGGGCCCATCCTTTAAATATTATTTATCTATAGTACAAACTACATCACTGCAACATTCCCTAACGATACAGTCACACTTTCAGTTGATAGCACAGAAATGGAGTCCACCGAACAACTTAAATCCGCTTTAAACGAATTCTTTGAGTGAACAAGCAACGTGATGCATTAAAGCCAAAGAAAGAAAATCAATACAAATATATTTATAGTCAATACAACAAAATACGATGCTTTCTACTGTAAATAAATGGCATTTAAATTCTGTACCATAATACTGCTGAATACTTACATACTACATACTTACTTGTATGTATGTATGACTATGGATTATGTATGCATAGAATACATGAAATCATTAAGCAAAAGTATCTAACTTTCCTTTTTAAATCAGTACTTTTAACAGAAGTATAATAATACAATATTATATTGTATTTGAAAATATCTGAATCAATTTAAGATGAAACACATTTCCCCCATAAAAGATATGGTGTAATATTTGAATCTCGTTTAGGTTGAAAAATTAAGAATTAATACTTCCTTTGTCCGTTTAAGTATTATACTAAGTAAATCAGATCAATTCTGGCTTTAAAAATCCATATTATGACTATGTATGTACACAGTTAATAAAGATAGTAGTTAAGTAGATACACCAAGCAACCTTCATTTTCTAAAAGACATGAAATGTTGTAAATATATCTTTCACAGTCATTCCCAAATAAATTTATCTTGTTCTTATAATTTTTTCACACCTTCCAATCCTGCCCAATGACCGTGATCCTAAGCGAATTTTAATCTCATCGACAAATTTTCTTTAATGATTTGAATCAGGGCCGGAGTTACGGCATAGCCAATGTTAGTCTTCTTTTAACTTGTTTTTTTTTTTTTTTATTTGTCTTGCTCATCACTCACAAAAGTAGCGCCTTTTTCATAACCCCGGTCTCCCATACATCCGACCCTGATTTGAATGGACCCAATTCCGATGGAATGACAATGAGGAATTCAAGTATTTGGGTTGTTTTGAATGTTCTAGTTTTATTTTAAAAACATTTTGCACAAAATGAACAGACTTTTTCAATATTTTTTAATATATCACAAAGATTATTTTCTCTTCGTAACTGCAAAACCAATTTGCGATCTTCAGGAGAGCAGTAATGGTTTCGCCCATCAAGGAAGATTATTCATTTGATGATAGACAATGGAGGTGTTGTACTTCTAAATTAAGAACAGTTAGACTTACTTTACAAAGAGTTCCATTTCAAAATGGGAATAACTCTAAATATACGGAAAATTCTGTGTGCATCTGTAATTTTGACCAGTAAGTAAATTTCCACTTCTACTAAAAAATAATGAGTTTTCTTAACATTTGGGGAATCACACTGTTTTTTTTTTTTAATTTAAAATAATTTATTAACAATAATCACCACTACGAGAGATTTTAATTGCTATTTGTTAGCACTACAGTGGCAGACGAATTTCGTACATTGACAATATCTTATACAATACAAATTGAGTAAGCATAACATTAGAAAACAAGACGGTACTATTTAACAATAACTTGCAGTAGGTAAAAAAAATTATTACTATTTAACAGTGACTAATATAACAATTAATATACATATGGTATATTGTATTTTAGTTAGATTCTTCGATCCTCATGTGCATGGAGCCTCTTTAGTCTTCTTCTACCGGTTGCATTTACAGCATGAGCATTTGCTAGCGGATTTGGATGAAGCGATAGTCGATCATTGCATCTGCTGCTGTGAAAGTTTACGGAATCTCCCACAAAGAGACGTTTAGGTCTGGGTGTAGCTGGACATACCAAAGCGCACCTGCTATGAAACGCAGGGTTTTGCTTTGCATTATTTGGATGCGTTTAACCTGGCTTGCTGACGCTGAGTTTGCTTTTGCTTTTTTTAGCTAACTTAGTTTGTTAATTTTTGCAACGCACTTTACATGGGTTTTCTTGATGTGTTCTGCCTAAGTCAGTTTCCTATTTAGTAGGAATGGGACCACCATTGAGGTAAACACTTGGGGATGAATTTCGCTTTAGGGTGAACGTCACATCAGCAGATTTATGTTGATTCAGTGTTATGTTTTATCGTTTGAATCAGTCCTCTAGAGTAGTTAAATATTCCTGCAGAATAGCAGTGGTTTCAGAAAAACATTTGGAAGAGGCCATAATTGGAGTGACATCAACATATGTGGCAATCAGTAGATTTCGGTTATACGACTATGGCATGTCACTTGTGTATATTGTGTACAGCACTGTAGCGAGTACGCTACTTTGGGGTACCCCTGCCATGGTTTGTCGGATAGCAGACTTCTCGTCCTTAATTGTCACCATGAAAGTCCTGTTCTCGAGAAAGGACTTCAGTATTACGTAAAACGGAGCTAGACATAGTTGTTTACATTTGTAAAGAATGCCTTCATGCCATACCCTGTCAGATGTCCGAGGAATACTGCATTGCAAAACTCTTTGTGCTCGAATGTGTCGAGGATTTTCTGGATTACTCTGTGGACCTGTTCTGGGGTACCATGCTTTTTTCTAAAGCCAAATTGATAATGTGGTATAGCACTCTGGACCCCACTTACTGCCAACAACCTACGCAAGAATATTCTTTCGAATATTTTGGAGAGGATTGACAATAAGCTAATTGGTCTGTATGATTCAAATAGACTTTCTGGCTTACCAGATTTGGAATCATTGTAATCAAAGCGTACTTCCGTTGTGTGGCCGATATGAAGCATTGCGTTATAATTTGTGACTAGAGACAGGACCCTCTTCATTGGCAATGTTTTTATAACTCGACCATCGATCATGTCGTAGCGTGGAGCTTTTTCGGACTTGAGTTCTTTGATTTGTTCAAGGACTTCGGTTGGGAAGATACGGATGTTTAAAAGAAAGGTCCATTTGAAGCAGCGATTGTTGTTGTGTTAGCATCAATCGATTCAGCAATATTATAAGGCGTGAATCTTGTTTGAAGGTGTTCAGCAAAAGCTTCTGCCTTGTCAATTAAGATCTTTACATCTAAGGTTAAGTTTTCTTCAAGACGTTACTATAAATATTTATTGACAAATATTACAGGTGTATCTAATATTTTGATCAGTTGTGCGTTTTGTAGTTTCTACCATTTAGTGGTTCATTTCAGATTAAACACACGTATACTTTAACATCTATCACTTCTCTATCCAATATTTTTTCCAGTTTGGCTTTCTTTTTCAATTTTTAATATTATCTCACTATTATTTATTCATATTTCTCTATTTAAAATTGACCAAACCAACAAAACATTTGATTTCCTATAAAAGATATGTACATATCTGTGTACAATTGGCTGACCAAAAGAACCAGTAACAGTAGCAGCATCAACCAACATCAACAAAATTTACAGGTAAACCAGTTAAAGAAAATCATACAATTATTTTTGTATGTAAGCGAGTGGGTTACCCTAACAACATACATACATACATATATATGTATGTACAATTGCAATCCAGTTGCACAATTCTTTCATTCATTTATCCATTTATTCATTCATTCATTCATTGGTTTTGTTTTTTCTCTTTCTTTTTTCCGATTTACCACAATTGCGGTTGCCATTAGCATTAGACAAAAGACAGAAACAGAAACAGGCACAGACACAGACACACCAAAAAGTAAAAGCAAAAGCTAATGCTCAAAGCCCAATGTGCAATGAATGCCCAAAGCTAAAGCTGAAGCATTGCTTCGACCGACCACAAAACATGCCACACAATATGTTTGAGTGAAAATGCCTGCAATGGATTTTCAGTATTAATTTTGTTGACGGACGTCAAACAGGACAGCACAGGACAGGAAAGGATAGGATAACATGTTAAAACTGAAACTGAAACAGAAACGTTGTATTGAGTTCTGTGTTGTGTTGTGTTAGATATCATCATCACATAAACATTGGTAACATTGCAGAACATTACTTAGGAGTAGAGTACAGTAAGTATATAGGACAATAGCAATAGCAACATCAGCAAAAATTATGTATGTTTGTACTCTGCATGTCCATACATTTATCTGCATAACACATTCTGATTGTATGAGATTCAAAGTAACATTAAACAAAAAATATACAAGAAAAACTAACTTTGGCTATGCCGAAGTTGTAATACTCTTCACACCCCTGCTAGTAGTCCGAAGGTCTTGATGGATATGGGTCAGACACTTAAGTGTCTAAATTTCAGTTCCATAGTATAAAAAACAAAAAAGTTTTTCTAATAAGAACATAAATTTGAATCTAGACTTTGAATGGCGGTGGTCATAACCTTAGGTTCAACAACTAGTTGACTACGATCGTCAACGCTATTATTGTCGAATATCAATGCAAGAGTTTTGGAATCTGGTGATGGTATTGGATACATGCCAATCGCCATTTCCACCAATGATAGTCCCAGTGACCAAATATTTGATTGAACAGAGTAGTGTGTACCCTGAAGGCGTTCAGACTGAAAATGGAAAACATTATTTATATATTTTGTGATGTTGTCAAATACATGTATAAGAGGAAAAAAAAGTCGTACGGATATATAAATGCGTGTGCCCATAAATGAATTCGCCATTGAATCAATCTTTATCTCTCCGCTACTATTAACCAATATGTTGCTTGGCTTCACATCCCAATGTATGTATGATTGGATGTTTGTCTCGTAAATAGCTCAGTCCCTTTAGAACGGCCAATGTTAGTTTGCTTAAAATCGATTTTGGTATGCATCCAGCACGTTTCAATATCAAGTCCAATGAGCCACCATCCATATATTCCATGCAAATACTAATTTCATCATCACTATAGAAAGCCCCCTAGAAACCCACAATATGCGGGAAATCACATTCATGAAGAACTTTCAGTTCACGTATAATTTGCTTTTTGATTGCCGGCTTCACTTCCAAATGGATCAGTTTACGTGCCATTATTAACATTGTCGGCGTATGGCGGACTTTCATCACAACGCCACCATTTCCTGGGTCCAGTTCACCGAGATAATTCACCGATTTTCTCCTTTTCACTTAGAAAGACCTTAATGCGTTTCTTTGCTGTGTCATCCATTTCCAGTTTCTCCAATGTTTCGGTGAGGGCCTCAATGCTTGTCTTTGGCTTTCCCAGAAAACTATTTTTTCTTTAATTTAACTTTTTAATGAATTTTTGCATAACAAAACGAAAAGCAAACAAAATCTTTTCCCTTTTTCCTTTTAATTTTAATGAAAAGACAACATGGACAAGAAACTAAGAAATTTTTGTTATACTTTCCGCCCAGCTATAAGGTATAGGTTAAAAAGACTCTATCCTCATGACCTCCCACTAAGGAGAGTTTAATGGTTAATTGGCGCATAGGGATGGCTTCTGGAAACAAGTCATTATTTTTGTTTAGAATCAAAAATCTATAGTACAAAAAACAAAAAGGTTTTTTTTAATAAGAACATAAATTTGGATCTGGGTTTGTATAGGAGGTACCCCTCCTGGTGGTCCGAGGGTTTTGACATTTCCATGGTTGGTGGATATGAGTCAGATACTTAAAGTGTCCACATATCAGTTCCATAGTATAAAAAACAAAAAAGTTTTTCTAATAAGAGCATACATTTTAAACTGGGTTTGTATGAGGGATATCCCCCTAATGGTCCGATTCGGCTGATCCTGACAAATTTATTGCGAATGGTAAAAAGAAAGCTTCGTGTAAAAGCTCTCTAGATCAAAAACTGAGGGACTAGTTTGCATACATACAGACGGACGGACAGACGGGCATAGCTAAATCAACTCGTCTCGTCGCGCTGATCAAGAATATATATATACTTTAAGGGGTCTCCGATGTCTGCTTCTGTGTGTTACAAACTTCATGACGAAATACTATTCACTATGTGAAGAGTATAATTAAATGAAATGAAATAAAATGATGATATAAAGAGTAGTAGTACTCCTTTGCGGTATTCATTTCCATCTTTTATTTTGATATTTTTGGGTTGTGCATGCACCTAAATATAATAGATTCAAATTAAAAATGTTATAAATTAATGTCATACATTATTTATCTAATATATGTACAATTGTGTTCTTATAACTATACCTTATTATTGTAATTGCAGAATGTTGAATTTATAATTTAGAATATTGCTTAAGCTTGTTCTGCTTTTCTTTGAAAATAACGTTTCAATGCTGCATCGAAAACATCACCAACAGTTCGTTTTCTCCAAACTGCTTCTTTATCGAATATAGATTTAATTTTTAATGGTTCGGATTTATTATCTTTATTTTTTGTGGTGTCATCGTCATCATCATCATGTTTAACATTTGCGGGCTGCTTTATATTTTCTTTTTGCATAATTTTATTTGTATTGTGTCGTTTAATAGATTCAGTTTCTTGTTTCTTGTCTTTCATTCCTTTCTTTTTATTTTGTTTATTTGAAGTTATATCTTCATCATTATCGCTACTATTACCATCCGAGTCAGATGAATCAATGGAAAAATCTGAATCAGCATCAATATTATTATGTAAATGTGCCTTCTTCTTATTTGCTGTCTTTCCAATTTTACTATTATCGGATGCATCAGACTTCTTGGAAGCAACACTATCATTTGAATTGCGTCGTTTACGATATGCACGCTGTTGTTTATCAATTGATTTAATGGGTGCATAATTCTCGACACTGCCAGCAAATAATTTTGGTATATCTGGTTTAATGACGACTTTCTTCTCACTAGAGCCGGCAGTCTTTTGCTCATACAAATGCCTATAGAAACCATCAAGATCCTTTTGTTTTGTAACATCACCAATTGCCTCCAAATACTCGTCACGTTCATCTTGCTCTTGCAATTTACGCATCTCCTCCAAACGCTTGCGATATGCTGATGTCACATACGTATCCTTGTCCTTATACATTTCACCCTCTGCTTCGCGTTCCTTTTGTACTTGTCGCTCCACGCGCAGTTCATTTTCCATTTTACGTCGCTCCGCATGCTCCATCAGACGTCCAATATACTTAGCTTTACGTGGCTCATTGCGTTTCGTTTGTTTCTCATCCTCTCGTTTCGATTCCATGTCATCGTAAAGTTCATCATATTGAAAAATTGTTGGATCCTCAGCCAAGGCTTGCTCTTGTACACGACGAGCCATGCGACGTTCTGCCATACTAGGACCATTGGCCGCCACTTTTTGTTGGACCATGGGCTTCAATTTTGATGTTGCCGTTGCCGCATTATTATCATCGTTTGAATCTGAGCTGCTGCTCTCATCAAAAATTGTAGGACGCACATTTGGCAATGGTTTTATTAATGGCTTTTTCTGTTGTTGGCCAGGTAAAATGAGACCATATCTAGTATAGTATGATTATAAAGTGTGGAAAACAAAAATTTAATTCACTAATTTACAAAATTACACGAATATTATAAAGAAAATACTCACGATTTCGGTTTCGACATTTTGCCGCATTTAATACACAATGCACATATGTTAAGGGGGTCTTGCACCAACTGGACTGCCAACCTGCTTTGAATGCAATGCATAATAACTACTAATCACAACAATGGTATTATATGACTGATAATCAATCAAAATGTTATTAGATTGTATCAAAATATGTACTATTTCTTTTTAGAATATTTCATTTAATTTGATTAAATTGAGTTTAGACAGATCTGTGCGTCAAAACCCAACGTGTATAAGCACCCTAACAAAAGAAATATTGATTTAATGTTTTGTTGTTATGTATATTAGGGGTACTCACGAAAACGCATAAACCGAATTTGGTTTCCACTTCATAAATCACACAAATCAAATATACAGAACTGAATGAAAACAAACAAAATAAAAAGAACCAAATGAAAATGGCGAAAACAAAGTGAAAAAAACAAAATTGATTAAATTAACTGCAGAAATGGCAATAAATAATATATTATTATGGACCAGCCACATTTTACGTCACACGTTATGAGTGTGGTAGGAGGTCAACGAAGTGTAATCATCTTTGTTAAAGGGGGAAGGGGGTGGGGATGGAGGCTCATAAGCATTGTGATGTCACATGTCAAAATTATTACCATATTATATCTAACCTAACTGCCAAATATGTGATGTCACACCAGAGGGGGTCTCAGAAATGTATACAAAATAATAAAATTCGTTTGACGTAATATGAGAATGACGGAAAATTTTTGGCAATTATGATGTTAAGATGCAATAGTCAAATACTAACATATATCTCCACTCATATCACTTATCATGTTTCAGAAGAAACAAGAAAATTGGAACATGAAATCGAAGAGGATGCATTGCACACAATAGCGTTTGCTACGTTTTATGCCTTTTTACTTTTATTTCCTATAAATCAATTGTTATTTAAATTAATAGCTTTTTCACACTGGGGCATAATTCAAATCAATTGTGATACGGCGCTGATTCGGATCAAAATCGACAACAACCACAAGGAAAAGTGACGTCATTCACGGGTTCTTGTTGCAAAATGTGATGCAAAATTATTTTTGCCTGTGTTTTCCTTTTTTGTTGCGCTCAAATATTAAACAGGTGATCAATGCACAAAACAATTTGAAGTAAATTTTATATTGTAATTTTATTTCCACATTTAAAAACAATAAGTAACAGAAATGAAAAAGGAAATTGCAAGAATTATTTGCATACTCTGCGAATTGTTCTTAATCACATATTTTTCACACAATTTCCATTTTAATTTCTCACAATTAGCTACAACTTTCCATTTGTATGTACAACCAAAACAAAAAAACAGCTGGTCATGATAGAGGTATGCGTGCAATTAATAAGGAAACGGAAAAGGTAAAGGAAACGGAAATTTGTGTGCAGTAGAGGGAACAAAAGGAAGAAAAATAAAAGAATTAATATTTAATATTACGTCTTCTTCTTGACGATGCTCTTCAATGCTATAGTTCGTGTACACCATTTTCCTTCTCAGTGGAAATATGCTGTTATCGTTATGGTGCCGATGAGTGGGAAGCCTGTAAAGCTCATCAAGTCTTATAGGCTAATATTTTCTAAGGTGTTCGAAAGAATATTTCTTTCAAGAATGTTGGTAGCAATTGAAATCACAAGTGCTATTCCTTATCATCAGTTTGGATTCAGACACGGTCATGCCACGCCAGAACAAGTACAGAGAGTGGTCCAATTCATACTAGAGGCTTTTGAAAGGAAGATGCGGGAGTGCTGTAGGGTAGCGTCCTCGGACCGGTATTGTACACGCTGTACACTGCTGATATGCCAATAGCTGAGGATAATGACTCAATGGTGGTAACCTTTTTTGACGATACAGCGTTCCTAACAAGAAGCAACTGTAAAGTTCAAGCCTCGAATAATACACAAAACTATCTTGACAGTTTTCATGGATGGGCTAAGCGGTGGAATGTGGGATACAACTCAGCAAAGTCGGAACACTGCTGTTTCACGCTACGTCGTGACAGGTGCCTTACAGTCAACATGGGTGGTGTTGACATTCCCTATGCTGGTAATGTGAGATATATCGGTATACACTTCGATAGACGCTTGGCATGAAGACACCACATCACTGGGGTTACTAAAACATGCATAACCATGCTTCACAGGATAAACTGGTTGCTATGCCCTACGAGTACTTTAAGCTTAAATGCTAAACTAATTGTGTACAAAGCTATCATTAAGCCATCTTGGACATACGGCATCTAGCTCTGGGGTTTGGCATCCTACTCACATTAAACGAATACAAGTCACCCAGAACAAAGCACTTCGGAAAATAACCAATGCGCCATGGTTCGTAAAGAAGTGCACTTTACACTGTGATCTCCAGATGCCACAGTTTGGGAGGAAATCAATGTGCACACCAGCAAATACAATGATCGGCTGATTTTTCACCTCAATCCACTAGTCAACGAACTTTTCAAACAAAACTGTCGTAGATGACTGAAACGAATTCACCCTTGTGATCTGCATCGTGGACACCAAATACGACGATCTCATCAATATTTGGTTAAACTCCCCCCAACAAATTCTACAAAAAACTGATTTCTTGTCGCCCTCAAGCAGCCCTTCCTATAGATCCATCTAACCTCAGTTTTTCAGAATGTCAGAGGTTTAAACTCTAAACTGAATAGACTTTTCACTAATAGTTTCTCTTTTCATTCAGATGTAATTGTGTTTGTAGAAACATGGCTTCGTCCAGATGTTCTAAATTCCGAATTGTTTGACAATAATTACTTAACATTTAGGAAAGATCGATTTGATCGCGTTGTTGGTGGAGTTGTGATTTCTGTTAGAACTTCTTACTCTTCTGACTTGATGTGATGTCTGTTGATAATATTGATGACATTGAGTTTATTTGTGTAAAGATTTCATTTTCCAATTCCAATTTATTTATTTCATGTTCCTATATACCACCTGCTTCTGATGATTCTCTTTACTTATCACATCTGGCAGCTATTAAGAAAGTTTTGTCTTTTATCAAAGATACTGATAAGGTCTGATAAGGTATGGGAGATTTTAATCTTCCAAATATTTCTTGGACAGCATCGGATAATTGTAACTCTGTAATATCATCAGTAAGCTGTGAGTTTGTCGACTCATTGATGGATCTTTGCCTTCAGCAAGTAAACTACATAGCTAATAACATTAACCGAATTTTTTATTTGGTCTTTACCGACAGCATAAATGATGTTTCCTTGTTTCGAAGTAATCCTCTTTCCACTCCACTCTTAAAAAATAGACTATTTACAAAATTTAAAAGGTCCGGGTTGTCTGCTGATTATACTAAATACGCTATACCCCGCTACAATTTTCAGCACCTAAACAATTTCTGCTATCAGTCATACGTGACACATGTCAAAGAGGATATTAAAAGAGATCCTTAAAAATTTTATAACTTTATTAACATGAAGCGCAGGTTGGATATATTCCCATCCTGTATGAAATTAAATGGTGTTGAATGTTGCAGCGATGGAGAAATTTCCAATCTTTTCTCGAACTTTTTCCAAAGCACTTACATGAATTTTAATAATGATTGTAATAGTCCATACCCATATCATATTCATCAATTTAATCAAATTAATATGCCAGTTATTGATTGTGATACAGTATTACAATATTTAAAATCTTCTAAATTAACGTTTCTACCAGGACCAGATGATGTACCTAGTTGTATTCTAAAGCGATGTGCTGAGGCTTTGCTTTGACCAATCTGCAAATTGTTTGACTTATCTCTGAATACCTCTGTATTTGGAAGCAGTCCTATATTAGCCCCCTCCACAAAAAAGGCAGTAGAGCTAATATATCAAATTACCGAGAAATAGCTAAGCTTTGCGCTATTCCGAAGTTTGAACATATTATCACCGATCAGGTGCAGCATTTCGTTCATCTTTTATTAAGTACTTTACAGCACGGTTTCACCAAGAAGCGTTCAACTACAACCAACTTATTAGAATTTACTTCTTTGGTCAATTGTAGTTTTTCACAACAACATCAAATGGATGTCATTTACACAGATTTTAGTAAAGCTTTTGACAGTGTTTGTCACTTCGTACTCCTTTAAAAAACTGAATACCTTTGGTTTTTCTTCCAAGTTAGTTAGCTGGATTACATCCTATCTAACTTCCAGAACCCAAAGAGTTATTTTTAAAACAGCTATATCTAAGACTATTTGAGTAACTCTGGTGTCCCGCAGGATAGCCGCCTTAGCCCATTATTATTCAATATTTTTATAAACGATTTGCCATCTGCCATCAAGCATTCTAACGTCTTAATGTATGCTGATGATGTTAAGTTATGCTTATCTATTTTATCTCCGGTCCAACAAATGTTTCTTCGAGAAGATCTTGATTCCTTATCTCAGTGGTGCGCCAAAAATTATCTTTCGCTTAATTGTGACAAATGTAAAATTATGTCCTTTAACCGTAAAAATTTAATTGTAAAAAGCTACCACATTAATGATCACACTCTAGAACGTGTCACACAATTCAGTGACCTGGGTGCGTTAATGGATTTAAAGCTGCATTTTGGGTCGCATATTTCTTGTATCACATGTAAAGCCATAGGTGTTTTAGGATACATTAAACGTTGGTCCAAATTATTATTCACTTGTTTGGTTAGGCCAATACTTGAATACGCTTCATGTGTATGGGATCCACAGTTTAACAAGTACTATATAGTGATAGTATTGAGTCTGTTCAAAAACAATTCTTGCTTTTTGCACTGCGTCACTTACACTGGGATCCCAATATAAACCTTCCATCTTACCAAAGCCGTCTTAAACTAATCCGCCTCCCGAAATTATCCAGTCGCAGAACGACTCTTGGTGTCACATTCTTGCACAATCTAATTGTAGGCAGCATCTTTTCCCCTTCCTTACTTGGTAGTATTAATTTTAATGTTCCTTCTCGGGTTACAAGGAACTATTCTCCTATACTTGTTGGTACATGTAAGACTACTTATTTTCAGCATGATCCTTTTCGTGTTTTATGTCAATCATACAATCTATAGTATGACCTTGTATCTAATTCTATTTCTTCTGATCAGATAAAATCTAATCTCTTAACTCTCATTAACACATAGTATTCTATTAACTGTTTAACTTATTTTCGAAAACTTTATTTAAATTTATCTTTATAGCGCTTTATGATTAGTATAATTGGCTGATGACATTAGGTCAGTAGCCGTATAGTTGTCAATTAATTTGTATTGCATGTCTACTAACTCCAGTAGTTCAGTACCGAAGTGACTTGTGGTCGATACCCAGTCTTGTTCGGTTTTTAATGGACCCCAGCTCGCGCGGGCTCTGGAGGGGAAAGTGGCGTGGGATAGAAAGTAGAAAAAAAAAATAATATTATTTTGAATATAAATAGTAATAATATCCTCTGTCAATGTATGAGACCTACACGTATGTCTTAAGAGTACTGTAATTGTAATAAATCACTAGGAGTCAACTGGGTCGGTTTTATGGGACTGTTGAAAAGGTGAACCGTGTTGTGAGGAGAACCACCACACTGCAATCATTGTCAGAAAGGCCTATACGCTCCCTGTAGCACTTGAGGATAAGAGACCAACCCGACCTTAACTGAGCTAAGGCGGTCCTAGTACTACGACGAAATCGCATTTCACTATCATCAACAGGTGGAAGACGGCCTCCTAGCACAACATTATTCTGGTGTGACTCTAAAGCATTTTCAACTGCCCTCCGATGTAACTCATCACGACCAGATAGTGGTCGCACTATCAACAGTACCACCTATGAAGGAAGCAATATCTTCCTCGTATGTTCTGATATCCCTACGAATATGCCTGGGGGAATAACGTCCATAATAGTGCTATAGTTAGGGTGTGCGCTTATATGTGTAGCCAATAAAAACTGCTTAGAAAGCAGTTCGTTATGTTTACGAACCGATAAAGCTTTTGCTTCCTGGTGGAGATGGTCAATACTGGCCATCTGGGAGCAACCAGTCACTGTTCTAAGGGCGTTATTTTGACTTACTTGCAGATGTCCCCATTGAGTATCACTAAGGAAAGGAGACCATTCAGGAGCGGCATAATTAAGTACAGAACGTCCAATTACCTTGTAGGTGGTGTTTAAAATCTCCTTTTCCTTTCCTCAGGAAATTTCTGCTAAGGTCTTAAGCACTTTGTTCCTCTTTATCACACGATTGAAGGTGTTGTTTGCGTGTGTGGAAAACGTGAGCAAACAAAAGTTACACCAAGAATTTTCGGATGGAAAGTAGTTGGAAACCTTAAACCCTCAACAAAAATCTCCGATTCCATAGAAACCTCCTTAGTCCAGGAGGTAAAAATGGAAGATGTTGATTTGGACGGTGAGATTGATTGATTTTTAAGGTTGCGGCTACAGAAGAAATCAGAAAAAAAATGTCTTTCACATCCACACCCGAAGAAAAAATGGTCCAGTCGTCAGCATAGGTTACTAACTTGATGCCAGGAGGTGGTAATGGCATCTTGAACATATATAGGTCGAAAAGCAATGGGGATAATACTCTCCCTTGAGGGACACCTATTTTAAGTTTTCTAAACCTTGACCTCTTGCCTCTGAATTCAACAAATGCTAGCCTACCATGAAGATAGTTTTTTAGCCAGCTTTTGGTGGTTACACTCAGTGTGGTTTCTAAAAGATCCTGCAGCAAAACTGCATGATTAACAGTGTCAAAGGCTTTCGCCAGATCCAATGTTACCATAACTGTCCTGTCGCATAGCCATTAGCAGTATGTTGTATTTGTAGTAACCTCACTCAGTGCTGTGCCCCTTCCTGAAACCATGCTGATGATCTGGAATAGTGATTTCTTCTATCATTGTCGAAAGAATCAATGACTCCAGAACTTTAGCCACTGGGGAAAGAAGAGAAATAGGTATGTAAGAACTACGTAAATATGCATAATTTCCCGGTTTCAGGAAAGGCATAACTCTTGCTATCTTCCATATGTCAGGGACAACAAGTTGGCACATAGGGGAATTAAAAAGTTTAATGAAGCACGAAATCGTTACCATCAGGTCCCAGGGCCTTAGAAGGCTTCACGTTGCGAATCGCAGTTTCAACTTCAGCAGAACTAAATTCCTCCGGCACAACTTGAGGTTTGATGAATTTGTTTGCTTATCGAAGACCGCTTCACTCTGCTGTTAGTCGAGGGGTGCATAATGAATTGATGACAAAATTGAACGGCTCATTTTTTAGCATTCCCTATTTGTTTCCCCTCAAACATGACGAAAGATTGAGCTTTACGCTGTGGTGCACCAGATAGGCGTCTAATTGTATCCCACAGCTTACGAGATCCAGGACTACATGACTCAAGATGATGATGATTTCGTTCTACGATGATCCGAGAAAAGTTTAGCGATCTCAATGTTCATCACTTGGGTCAATAGCCCGAACCTGATCACGTAAATTCGTTAAACGTGCAGAGGAAAAGAGGAAATTTACTTCTTCGCGGCTTTATTGATCGAATGCCAGAAAGCTCTCTCTCCCAGTCTAGTATCATATGGGAAAGGGAAGCGACTTAAAGTATGATCTATCGACGCCTGAAATTCTTCCCAGTTCGCTTTTCCATGATTGATATAAACCCGATTGTCACAAGTGACAAAATCATCGGGTTTAGCTATATCAATAAGAATAGGCACATGGTCAGAACTCAAGGCAATATCGACAGACCACCCGTAACATGCTAAAAGCGGTGCACTGAGCGATGGTAATATCAGGAGAGCTGCCACAGGTAGGTGCATAATCGCGATTCAGAACAATGTAAAAATACTTAAAATCGTAAAACAATTCTGTACTTTTTCACTTACCTCGCAAGATATCGCACAGCGAACGTAGTATTAGATTATTAGTCGACGAACTCACACGAACTAGGTAATTATATTGGTCACTCTGCGGCAGTGCTGCCAAATTTTTTGGTCATATCTGCCTGTTTATGCTCATTCTCGACATTAAACAGCTGATTATCCACAAAACAATATGAAGAGAATTTTAAATTGTAATTTCTTTTTTTAAAAAATTTATTAAATAAGACGCAGGAATGAAGAACGATGCTGCACGAATTACAACCAAAACAAAAAACAGCTGTTTTCAGTACTCACAAACTCGCAAAAGTTCAATGTGAAAGGTTACCCGTTAGCTCGCAAGAACTCGCACCGCGAACGTAGTAGTAGATTATTAGTCGACGAACTCGCACGAAATGGGTAATGATATTGGTCACTCTGCGGCAATGCTGCCAAGTTTTTGGTCATATCCGCCAGTTTTTGGTCATTCTCGACAGTAAACAGCTGACTATGCATAAAACAATTTGAAGCAAATATTAAATTGTAAAATTTATTTTTCAAAAATTAACAAAATATGTAGCAGGAATGCAGAAGGTTGCTGCAAGAATTATTTGCATATAATCCAAATTGTTCTCAAACATCTATTTCTCGCACAATTTCCATTTTAATTTCTCACAATTGGCCACAACGTTCCATTTGTATGTACAGTCAAAACAAAAAACAGCTGTATTCAGAACTCG
Source organism: Amiota mariae (assembly GCA_035041805.1). NCBI lineage: Eukaryota > Metazoa > Arthropoda > Insecta > Diptera > Drosophilidae > Amiota > Amiota mariae. Next base: position 61,057 of record JAWNKV010000350.1, read on the forward strand.
CAAACTCGCAAAAGGCCAAAGTGAACGGTTACCCGCGAACTCGCAAGAACTCGCACCGCGAACGTAACATTAGATTATTAGTCGACTAACTCGCACGAACTGGGTAATGATATTGGACGCTCTGCGGCAGTGCTGCCGGGTTTTTGGTCATATCCGCCTGTTTTTGGTCATTCTCGACATTAAATAGCTGATTATGCATAAAACAATATGAAGAAGAATTTTACATTGTAATTTCTTTTTTTCAAAAATTAATTAAATAAGACGCAGGAATGAATGAATTACAACCAAAACAAAAAACAGCTGTTTTCAGAACTCACAAACTCGCAAAAGTCCAAAGTGAATTTTACCCGCGAATTCGCAAGAACTCGCACAGCAAACGTAGTTTTAGATTATTAGTCGACGAACTCACACGAACTGGGTAATGATATTGGTCACTCTGCAGCAATGCTGCCGAGTTTTTGGTCATATCTTCCTGTTTTTGGTCATTCTCGACAATAAACAGCTACTATGCATAAAACAATATGAAATGAATTTTAAATTGTAATTTCTTTTCTTCAAAAATTAATAAAATGTACAGCAGGAATGAAGAACGCTGCTGCAAGAATTAGAACCAAAACAAAAAACAGCTGTTTTCAGAACGCACAAACTCGCAAAAGTCGAATGTGAATTTTACCCGCGAATTCGCAAGAACTTGCACCGCGAACGTAGTTTTAGATTATTAGTCGACGAACTCGCACGAACTGGGTAATGATATTGGTCATTCTGAGGCAGAGATGCCGGGGTTTTGGTCATATCCTCCTGTTTTTGGTCATTCTCGACATTAAACAGCTGATTATGCATAAAACAATATGAACAGAATTTTAAATTGTAATTTCTTTTCTTCAAAAATTAATTAAATAACACGCAGGAATGAAGAACGCTGCGGCAAGAATTACAACCAAAACAAAAAACAGCTGTTTTCAGAACGCACAAACTCGCAAAAGTCGAATGTGAATTTTACCCGCGAATTCGCAAGAACTTGCACCGCGAACGTAGTTTTAGATTATTAGTCGACGAACTCGCACGAACTGGGTAATGATAGTGGTCACTCTGAGGCAGAGCTGCCGGGTTTTTGGTCATATCCGCCTGTTTTTGGTCATTCTCGACATTAAACAGCTGATTATGCATAAAACAATATGAAAAGAATTTTAAATTGTAATTTCTTTTCTTCAAAAATTAATAAAATATACAGCAGGAATGAAGAACGCTGCTGCAAGAATTACAACCAAAACAAAAAACAGCTGTTTTCAGAAATCACAAACTTGCAAAAGTCGAATGTGAATTTTACCCGCGAATTCGCCAGAACTTGCACCGCGAACGTAGTTTTAGATTATTAGTCGACGAACTCGCACGAACTGGGTAATGATATTGGTCATTCTGCGGCAATGCTGCCGAGTTTTTGGTCATATCCTCCTGTTTTTGGTCATTCTCGACATTAAACAGCTGATTATGCATAAAACAATATGAAAAGAATTTTAAATTGTAATTTCTTTTCTTCAAAAATTAATAAAATGTACAGCAGGAATGAAGAACGCTGCTGCAAGAATTACAACCAAAACAAAAAACAGCTGTTTTCAGAACGCACAAACTCGCAAAAGTCGAATGTGAATTTTACCCGCGAATTCGCAAGAACTTGCACCGCAAACGTAGTTTTAGATTATTAGTCGACGAACTCGCACGAACTGGGTAATGATAGTGGTCACTCTGAGGCAGAGCTGCCGGCTTTTTGGTCATATCCGCCTGTTTTTGGTCATTCTCGACAATAAACAGCTGATTATGCATAAAACAATATGAAGAGAATTTTAAATTGTAATTTCTTTTTTTCAAAAATTAATAAAATGTGCAGCAGGAATGAAGAACGCTGCTGCAAGAATTACAACCAAAACAAAAAACAGCTGTTTTCAGAACTCGCAAAAGTCGAATGTGAATTTTACCCGCGAATTCGCAAGAACTTGTACCGCGAACGTAGTTTTAGATTATTAGTCGACGAAGTCGCACGAACTGGGTAATGATATTGGTCACTCTGAGGCAGAGCTGCCGGGTTCTTGGTCATATCCTGCTGTTTTTGGTCATTCTCGACAATAAACAGCTGATTATGCATAAAACAATATGAAAAGAATTTTAAATTGTAATTTATTTTTTTCAAAAATTAATTAAATAACACGCAGGAATGAAGAACGCTGCTGCAAGAATTACAACCAAAACAAAAAACAGCTGTTTTCAGAACGCACAAACTCGCAAAAGTCCAATGTGAATTTCACCCGCGAATTCGCAAGAACTCGCACCGCGAACGTAGTTTTAGATTATTAGTCGACGAACTCGCACGAACTGGGTAATGATATTGGTCACTCTGAGGCAGAGCTGCCGGGTTCTTGGTCATATCCTCCTGTTTTTTGTCATTCTCGACAATAAACAGCTGATTATGCATAAAACAATTTGAAAAGAATTTTAAATTGTAATTTCTTTTCTTCAAAAATTATTAAAATTTGCAGCAGGAATGAAGAACGCTGCTGCAAGAATTAGAACCAAAACAAAAAACAGCTGTTTTCAGAACGCACAAACTCGCAAAAGTCCAATGTGGACGGTAACCCGCGAATTCGCAAGAACTTGTACCGCGAACGTAGTTTTAGATTATTAGTCGACGAAGTCGCACGAACTGGGTAATGATATTGGTCACTCTGCGGCAATGCTGCCGAGTTTTTGGTCATATCCTCCTGTTTTTTGTCATTCTCGACATTAAACAGCTGATTATGCATAAAACAATATGAAAAGAATTTTAAATTGTAATTTCTTTTCTTCAAAAATTAATAAAATTTGCAGCAGGAATGAAGATCGCTGCTGCAAGAATTAGAACCAAAACAAAAAACAGCTGTTTTCAGAACGCACAAACTCGCAAAAGTCCAATGTGGACGGTAAGCCGCGAATTCGCAAGTACCTGCAACGCGAACGTAGTTTTAGATTATTAGTCGACGAACTCATACGAACTGGGTAATGATATTGGTCACTCTGAGGCAGAGCTGCCGGGTTTTTGGTCATATCCGCCTGTTTTTGGTCATTCTCGACTTTAAACAGCTGATTATGCATAAAACAATATGAAGAGAATTTTAAATTGTAATTTCCTTTTTTCTAAAATTAATTAAATAAGACGCAGGAATGAAGAACGCTGCTGCAAGAATTACAAACAAAACAAGAAACAGCTGTTTTCAGAACGAACAAACTCGCAAAAGTCCAATGTGAATTTCACCCGCGAATTCGCAAGAACTCGCACCGCGAACGTAGTTTTAGATTATTAGTCGACGAACTCGCACGAACTGGGTAATGATATTGGTCACTCTGCGGCAATGCTGCCGAGTTTTTGGTCATATCCTCCTGTTTTTTGTCATTCTCGACATTAAACAGCTGATTATGCATAAAACAATATGAAAAGAATTTTAAATTGTAATTTCTTTTCTTCAAAAATTAATAAAATTTGCAGCAGGAATGAAGAACGCTGCTGCAAGAATTAGAACCAAAACAAAAAACAGCTGTTTTCAGAACGCACAAACTCGCAAAAGTCGAATGTGGACGGTAACCCGCGAATTCGCAAGAACTTGTACCGCGAACGTAGTTTTAGATTATTAGTCGACGAAGTCGCACGAACTGGGCAATGATATTGGTCACTCTGAGGCAGAGCTGCCGGGTTCTTGGTCATATCCTCCTGTTTTTTGTCATTCTCGACAATAAACAGCTGATTATGCATAAAACAATTTGAAAAGAATTTTAAATTGTAATTTCTTTTCTTCAAAAATTATTAAAATTTGCAGCAGGAATGAAGAACGCTGCTGCAAGAATTAGAACCAAAACAAAAAACAGCTGTTTTCAGAACGCACAAACTCGCAAAAGTCCAATGTGGACGGTAACCCGCGAATTCGCAAGAACTTGTACCGCGAACGTAGTTTTAGATTATTAGTCGACGAAGTCGCACGAACTGGGTAATGATATTGGTCACTCTGAGGCAGAGCTGCCGGGTTCTTGGTCATATCCAGCTGTTTTTGGTCATTCTCGACAATAAACAGCTGATTATGCTTAAAACAATATGAAAAGAATTTTAAATTGTAATTTCTTTTTTTCAAAAATTAATTAAATAACACGCAGGAATGAAGAACGCTGCTGCAAGAATTACAACCAAAACAAAAAACAGCTGTTTTCAGAACGCACAAACTCGCAAAAGTCCAATGTGAATTTCACCCGCGAATTCGCAAGAACTCGCACCGCGAACGTAGTTTTAGATTATTAGTCGACGAACTCGCACGAACTGGGTAATGATAGTGGTCACTCTGAGGCAGAGCTGCCGGGTTTTTGGTCATATCCGCCTGTTATTGGTCATTCTCGACAATAAACAGCTGATTATGCATAAAACAATATGAAGAGAATTTTAAATTGTAATTTCTTTTTTTCAAAAATTAATAAAATTTGCAGCAGGATTGAAGATCGCTGCTGCAAGAATTAGAACCAAAACAAAAAACAGCTGTTTTCTGAACGCACAAACTCGCAAAAGTCGAATGTGGACGGTAACCCGCGAATTCGCAAGAACTTGTACCGCGAACGTAGTTTTAGATTATTAGTCGACGAAGTCGCACGAACTGGGTAATGATATTGGTCACTCTGAGGCAGAGCTGCCGGGTTCTTGGTCATATCCTCCTGTTTTTTGTCATTCTCGACAATAAACAGCTGATTATGCATAAAACAATTTGAAAAGAATTTTAAATTGTAATTTCTTTTCTTCAAAAATTATTAAAATTTGCAGCAGGAATGAAGAACGCTGCTGCAAGAATTAGAACCAAAACAAAAAACAGCTGTTTTCAGAACGCACAAACTCGCAAAAGTCCAATGTGGACGGTAACCCGCGAATTCGCAAGAACTTGTACCGCGAACGTAGTTTTAGATTATTAGTCGACGAAGTCGCACGAACTGGGTAATGATATTGGTCACTCTGAGGCAGAGCTGCCGGGTTCTTGGTCATATCCTGCTGTTTTTGGTCATTCTCGACAATAAACAGCTGATTATGCTTAAAACAATATGAAAAGAATTTTAAATTGTAATTTCTTTTTTTCAAAAATTAATTAAATAACACGCAGGAATGAAGAACGCTGCTGCAAGAATTACAACCAAAACAAAAAACAGCTGTTTTCAGAACGCACAAACTCGCAAAAGTCCAATGTGAATTTCACCCGCGAATTCGCAAGAACTCGCACCGCGAACGTAGTTTTAGATTATTAGTCGACGAACTCGCACGAACTGGGTAATGATAGTGGTCACTCTGAGGCAGAGCTGCCGGCTTTTTGGTCATATCCGCCTGTTTTTGGTCATTCTCGACAATAAACAGCTGATTATGCATAAAACAATATGAAGAGAATTTTAAATTGTAATTTCTTTTTTTCAAAAATTAATTAAATAAAACGCAGGAATGAAGAGCGCTGCTGCAAGAATTACAACCAAAACAAAAAACAGCTGTATTCAGAACGAACAAACTCGCAAAAGTCCAATGTGAACGGTTACCCGCGAATTCGCAAGAACTCGCACCACGAACGTAGTTTTAGATTATTAGTCGACGAACTCGCACGAACTGGGTAATGATATTGGTCACCCTACGGCAATGCTACCGAGTTTTTGGTCATATCCTCCTGTTTTTGGTCATTCTCGACAATAAACATCTGATTATGCATAAAACATTATGAAGAGAATTTTAAATTGTAATTTCTTTTTTTCAAAAATTAGTAAAATGTGTAGCAGGAATGAAGAACGATGCTGCAAGAATTACAACCAAAACAAAAAACAGCTGTATTCAGAACTAACAAACTCGCAAAAGTCCAATGTGAACGGTTACCCGCGAATTCGCAAGAACTCGCACCACGAACGTAGTTTTACATTATAAGTCGACGAACTCGCACGAACTGGGTAATGATATTGGTCACGCTACGGCAATGCTACCGAGTTTTTGGTCACTCTCGACATTAAACAGCTGTTTATGCATAAAACATTATGAAGAGAATTTAAAATTGTAATTTCTTTTTTTCAAAAACTAATTAAATAAGACGCAGGAATGAAGAGCGCTGCTGCAAGAATTACAACCAAAACAAAAAACAGCTGCATTCAGAACTAACAAACTCGCAAAAGTCCAATGTGCATTTTACCCGCGAATTCGGAAGAACTCACACCGCGAACGTAGTTTTAGATTATTAGTCGACGAATTCGCACGAACTGGGTAATGATATTGGTCACGCTACGGCAATGCTACCGAGTTTTTGGTCATATCCTCCTGTTATTGGTTATTCTCGACATTAAACAGCTTATTATGCATAAAACAGTATGAAATGAATTTTAAATTGTAATTTCTTTTTTTCAAAAATTAATAAAATGTGTAGCAGGAATGAAGAACGATGCTGCAAGAATTACAACCAAAACAAAAAACAGCTGTATTCAGAACTAACAAACTCGCAAAAGTCCAATGTGAACGGTTACCCGCGAATTCGCAAGAACTCGCACCACGAACGTAGTTTTAGATTATTAGTCGACGAACTCGCTCGAACTGGGTAATGATATTGGTCACTCTGAGGCAGAGCTACCGAGTTTTTGGTCATTCTCGACATTAAACAGCTGATTATGCATAAAACAATTTGAAGAGAATTTTACATTGTAATTTCTTTTCTTCAAAAATTAATTAAATAAGACGCAGGAATGAAGAAAGCTGCGGCAAGAATTACAACCAAAACAAAAAACAGCTGTATTCAGAACTAACAAACTCGCAAAAGTCCAATGTGAACGGTTACCCACGAATTCGCAAGAACTCGCACCACGAACGTAGTTTTATATTATAAGTCGACGAACTCGCACCAACAGGGTAATGATATTGGTCATTCTGAGGCAGAGCTGCCGGGTTCTTGGTCATATCCTCCTGTTTTTTGTCATTCTCGACAATAAACATCTGATTATGCATAAAACATTATGAAGAGAATTTTAAATTGTAATTTCTTTTCTTCAAAAATTAATTAAATAAGACGCAGGAATGAAGAACGCTGCTGCAAGAATAACAACCAAAACAAAACAGCTGTTTTCAGAACTAACAAACTCGCAAAAGTCCAATGTGAACGGTTACCCGTGAATTCGCAAGAACTCGCACCACGAACGTAGTTTTAGATTATTAGTCGACGAACTTACACGAACTGGGTAATGATATTGGTCACGCTACGGCAATGCTACCGAGTTTTTGGTCATTCTCGACATTAAACAGCTGATTATGCATAACACAATATGAAAAGAATTTTGAATTGTAATTTCTTTTTTTCAAAAATTAATAAAATGTGTAGCAGGAATGAAGAACGATGGTGCAAGAATTACAAACAAAACATGAAACAGCTGTTTTCAGAACTAACAAACTCGCAAAAGTCCAATGTGTATTTTACCCGCGAATTCGGAAGAACTCACACCGCGAACGTAGTTTTAGATTATTAGTCGACGAACTCACACGAACTGGGTAATGATATTGGTCACGCTACGGCAATGCTACCGAGTTTTTGGTCATTCTCGACATTAAACAGCTGATTATGCATAAAACAATATGAAAAGAATTTTAAATTGTAATTTCTTTTTTTCAAAAATTAATAAAATGTGTAGCAGGAATGTAGAACGATGCTGCAAGAATTACAAACAAAACAAGAAACAGCTGTTTTCAGAACTAACAAACTCGCAAAAGTCCAATGTGCATTTTACCCGCGAATTCGGAAGAACTCACACCGCGAACGTAGTTTTAGATTATTAGTCGACGAATTCGCACGAACTGGGTAATGATATTGGTCACGCTACGGCAATGCTACCGAGTTTTTGGTCATATCCTCCTGTTATTGGTTATTCTCGACATTAAACAGCTTATTATGCATAAAACAGTATGAAATGAATTTTAAATTGTAATTTCTTTTTTTCAAAAATTAATAAAATGTGTAGCAGGAATGAAGAACGATGCTGCAAGAATTACAACCAAAACAAAAAACAGCTGTATTCAGAACTAACAAACTCGCAAAAGTCCAATGTGAACGGTTACCCGCGAATTCGCAAGAACTCGCACCACGAACGTAGTTTTAGATTATTAGTCGACGAACTTACACGAACTGGGTAATGATATTGGTCACGCTACGGCAATGCTACCGAGTTTTTGGTCATTCTCGACATTAAACAGCTGATTATGCATAACACAATATGAAAAGAATTTTGAATTGTAATTTCTTTTTTTCAAAAATTAATAAAATGTGTAGCAGGAATGAAGAACGATGCTGCAAGAATTACAACCAAAGCAAAACAGCTGTTTTCAGAACTAACAAACTCGCAAAAGTCCAATGTGAACGGTTACCCGTGACTTCGCAAGAACTCGCACCACGAACGTAGTTTTAGATTATTAGTCGACGAACTTACACGAACTGGGTAATGATATTGGTCACGCTACGGCAATGCTACCGAGTTTTTGGTCATTCTCGACATTAAACAGCTGATTATGCATAACACAATATGAAAAGAATTTTGAATTGTAATTTCTTTTTTTCAAAAATTAATAAAATGTGTAGCAGGAATGAAGAACGATGCTGCAAGAATTACAACCAAAGCAAAAAACAGCTGTTTTCAGAACTAACAAACTCGCAAAAGTCCAATGTTAACGGTCACCCGCGAATTCGCAAGAGCTTGCACCGCGAACTTATTTTTAGATTATAAGTCGACGAACTCGAACGAGCTGGGTAATGATATTGGTCACTCTGAGGCAGAGCTGCCGGGTTTTTTGTCTTATCCTCCTGTTTTTGGTCATTCTCGACAATAAACATCTGATTATGCATAAAACATTATGAAGAGAATTTTAAATTGTAATTTCTTTTCTTCAAAAATTAATTAAATAAGACGCAGGAATGAAGAACGCTGCTGCAAGAATAACAACCAAAACAAAACAGCTGTTTTCAGAACTAACAAACTCGCAAAAGTCCAATGTGAACGGTTACCCGCGAATTCGCAAGAACTCGCACCACGAACGTAGTTTTAGATTATTAGTCGACGAATTCGCACAAACTGGGAAATGATATTGGTCACTCTGTGCCAGTGCTACCGGGTTTTTGGTCACATCCGCCTGTTTTTGGTCATTCTCGACTTTAAACAGCTGATTATGCATAAGACAATATGAAGAGAATTTTACATCAAAAATTAATTAAATAAGACGCAGGAATGAAGAACGCTGCTGCAAGAATAACAACCAAAACAAAACAGCTGTTTTCAGAACTAACAAACTCGCAAAAGTCCAATGTGAACGGTTACCCGTGAATTCGCAAGAACTCGCACCACGAACGTAGTTTTAGATTATTAGTCGACGAACTTACACGAACTGGGTAATGATATTGGTCACGCTACGGCAATGCTACCGAGTTTTTGGTCATTCTCGACATTAAACAGCTGATTATGCATAACACAATATGAAAAGAATTTTGAATTGTAATTTCTTTTTTTCAAAAATTAATAAAATGTGTAGCAGGAATGAAGAACGATGGTGCAAGAATTACAAACAAAACATGAAACAGCTGTTTTCAGAACTAACAAACTCGCAAAAGTCCAATGTGTATTTTACCCGCGAATTCGGAAGAACTCACACCGCGAACGTAGTTTTAGATTATTAGTCGACGAACTCACACGAACTGGGTAATGATATTGGTCACGCTACGGCAATGCTACCGAGTTTTTGGTCATTCTCGACATTAAACAGCTGATTATGCATAAAACAATATGAAAAGAATTTTAAATTGTAATTTCTTTTTTTCAAAAATTAATAAAATGTGTAGCAGGAATGTAGAACGATGCTGCAAGAATTACAAACAAAACAAGAAACAGCTGTTTTCAGAACTAACAAACTCGCAAAAGTCCAATGTGCATTTTACCCGCGAATTCGGAAGAACTCACACCGCGAACGTAGTTTTAGATTATTAGTCGACGAATTCGCACGAACTGGGTAATGATATTGGTCACGCTACGGCAATGCTACCGAGTTTTTGGTCATATCCTCCTGTTATTGGTTATTCTCGACATTAAACAGCTTATTATGCATAAAACAGTATGAAATGAATTTTAAATTGTAATTTCTTTTTTTCAAAAATTAATAAAATGTGTAGCAGGAATGAAGAACGATGCTGCAAGAATTACAACCAAAACAAAAAACAGCTGTATTCAGAACTAACAAACTCGCAAAAGTCCAATGTGAACGGTTACCCGCGAATTCGCAAGAACTCGCACCACGAACGTAGTTTTAGATTATTAGTCGACGAACTTACACGAACTGGGTAATGATATTGGTCACGCTACGGCAATGCTACCGAGTTTTTGGTCATTCTCGACATTAAACAGCTGATTATGCATAACACAATATGAAAAGAATTTTGAATTGTAATTTCTTTTTTTCAAAAATTAATAAAATGTGTAGCAGGAATGAAGAACGATGCTGCAAGAATTACAACCAAAGCAAAACAGCTGTTTTCAGAACTAACAAACTCGCAAAAGTCCAATGTGAACGGTTACCCGTGACTTCGCAAGAACTCGCACCACGAACGTAGTTTTAGATTATTAGTCGACGAACTTACACGAACTGGGTAATGATATTGGTCACGCTACGGCAATGCTACCGAGTTTTTGGTCATTCTCGACATTAAACAGCTGATTATGCATAACACAATATGAAAAGAATTTTGAATTGTAATTTCTTTTTTTCAAAAATTAATAAAATGTGTAGCAGGAATGAAGAACGATGCTGCAAGAATTACAACCAAAGCAAAAAACAGCTGTTTTCAGAACTAACAAACTCGCAAAAGTCCAATGTTAACGGTCACCCGCGAATTCGCAAGAGCTTGCACCGCGAACTTATTTTTAGATTATAAGTCGACGAACTCGAACGAGCTGGGTAATGATATTGGTCACTCTGAGGCAGAGCTGCCGGGTTTTTTGTCTTATCCTCCTGTTTTTGGTCATTCTCGACAATAAACATCTGATTATGCATAAAACATTATGAAGAGAATTTTAAATTGTAATTTCTTTTCTTCAAAAATTAATTAAATAAGACGCAGGAATGAAGAACGCTGCTGCAAGAATAACAACCAAAACAAAACAGCTGTTTTCAGAACTAACAAACTCGCAAAAGTCCAATGTGAACGGTTACCCGCGAATTCGCAAGAACTCGCACCACGAACGTAGTTTTAGATTATTAGTCGACGAATTCGCACAAACTGGGAAATGATATTGGTCACTCTGTGCCAGTGCTACCGGGTTTTTGGTCACATCCGCCTGTTTTTGGTCATTCTCGACTTTAAACAGCTGATTATGCATAAGACAATATGAAGAGAATTTTACATCAAAAATTAATTAAATAAGACGCAGGAATGAAGAACGCTGCTGCAAGAATTACAACCAAAACAAAAAACAGCTATTTTCAGAACTAACAAACTCGCAAAAGTCCAATGTGGACGGTAACCCGCGAATTCGCAAGAACTCGCACCGTGAACGTAGTATTAGATTATTAGTCGACGAATTCGCACAAACTGGGAAATGATATTGGTCACTCTGCGGCAGTGCTACCGTGTTTTTGGTCTTATCCGCCTGTTTTTGGTCATTCTCGACAATTAACAGCTGATTATGCATAAAACAATACGAAGAGAATTTTAAATTGTAATTTCTTTTCTTCAAAAATTAATTAAATAAGACGCAGGAATGAAGAACGCTGCTGCAAGAATTACAACCAAAACAAAACAGCTGTTTTCAGAACTAACAAACTTGCAAAAGTCCAATGTGAACGGTTACCCGCGAATTCGCAAGAACTCGCACCGTGTACGTAGTAGTAGATTATTAGTCGATGAACTCACACGAACTGGGTAATGATATTGGTCACGCTACGGCAATGCTACCGAGTTTTTGGTCATTCTCGACATTAAACAGCTGATTATGCATAAAACAATATGAAAAGAATTTTAAATTGTAATTTTTTTTTTTCAAAAATTAATTAAATAAGACGCAGGAATGAAGAACGATGCTGCAAGAATTACAACCACAACAAAAAACAGCTATTTTCAGAAATCACAAACTCGCAAAAGTCGAATGTAAATTTTACCCGCAAATTCGCAAGATCTTGCACCGCGAACGTAGTTTTAGATTATTAGTCGACGAACTCACACGAACTGGGTAATGATATTGGACACTCTGCGGCAGTGCTGCCGGGTTTTTGTTCATATCCGCCTGTTTTTGGTCATTCTCGACAATAAACAGCTAATTATGCATAAAACAATTTGAAGAGAATTTTACATTGTAATTTCTTTTCTTCAAAAATTAATTAAATAAGACGCAGGAATGAAGAACGATGCTGCAAGAATTACAACCAAAACAAAAAACAGCTATTTTCATAACTCACATACTCGCAAAAGTTCAATGTGAATTTTACCCGCGAATTCGCAAGAACTCGCACCGGGAACGTAGTTTTAGATTATTAGTCGACGGACTCACATGACCTGGGTAATGATATTGGATACTCTGCGGCAGTGCTGCCGAGTTTTCGGTCATATCCTCCTGTTTTTGGTCATTCTCGACATTAAACAGCTGATTATGCATAAGACAATATGAAGAGAATTTTACATCAAAAATTAATTAAATAAGACGCAGGAATGAAGAACGCTGCTGCAAGAATTACAACCAAAACAAAAAACAGCTGTTTTCAGAACTAACAAACTCGCAAAAGTCCAATGTGGACGGTAACCCGCGAATTCGCAAGAACTCGCACCGTGAACGTAGTATTAGATTATTAGTCGACGAATTCGCACAAACTGGGAAATGATATTGGTCACTCTGCGGCAGTGCTACCGTGTTTTTGGTCTTATCCGCCTGTTTTTGGTCATTCTCGACAATTAACAGCTGATTATGCATAAAACAATACGAAGAGAATTTTAAATTGTAATTTCTTTTCTTCAAAAATTAATTAAATAAGACGCAGGAATGAAGAACGCTGCTGCAAGAATTACAACCAAAACAAAACAGCTGTTTTCAGAACTAACAAACTTGCAAAAGTCCAATGTGAACGGTTACCCGCGAATTCGCAAGAACTCGCACCGTGTACGTAGTAGTAGATTATTAGTCGATGAACTCACACGAACTGGGTAATGATATTGGTCACGCTACGGCAATGCTACCGAGTTTTTGGTCATTCTCGACATTAAACAGCTGATTATGCATAAAACAATATGAAAAGAATTTTAAATTGTAATTTTTTTTTTTCAAAAATTAATTAAATAAGACGCAGGAATGAAGAACGATGCTGCAAGAATTACAACCACAACAAAAAACAGCTATTTTCAGAAATCACAAACTCGCAAAAGTCCAATGTGAACGGTAACCCGCGAATTCGCAAGAACTCGCACCGCGAACGTAGTTTTAGATTATTAGTCGACGAACTCATACGAACTAGGTCATGATATTGGACACCCTGCGGCAGTGCTGCCGGGTTTTTCGTCATATCCTCTTGTTTTCGGTCATTCTCGACATTAAACAGATGATTATGCATAAAACAATATGAAGAGAATTTTAAATTGTAATTTCTTTTTTTCAAAAATTAATTAAATAAGACGCAGGAATGAAGAACGCTGCTGCAAGACTTTCAATCAATACAAAAAACAGCTGTTTTCAGAACTCACATACTCGCAAAAGTTCAATGTGAATTTTACCCGCAAATTCGCAAGAACTCGCACCGCGAACGTAGTTTTAGATTATTAGTCGACGAACTCACACGAACTGGGTAATGATATTGGACACTCTGCGGCAGTACTGCCGGGTTTTTGTTCATATCCTCCTGTTTTTAGTCATTCTCGACATTAAACAGCTGATTATGCATAAAACAATATGAAAAGAATTTTAAATTGTAATTTCTTTTTTTCAAAAATTAATTAAATAAGACGCAGGAATGAAGAACGCTGCTGCAAGAATTACAACCAAAACAAAAAACTGCTGTTTTCAGAACTCACATACTCGCAAAAGTTCAATGTGAATTTTACCCGCGAATTCGCAAGAACTCGCACCGGGAACGTAGTTTTAGATTATCAGTCGACGAACTCACATGACCTGGGTAATGATATTGGATACTCTGCGGCAGTGCTGCCGGGTTTTTGTTCATATCCGCTTGTTTTTGGTCATTCCCGACATTAAACAGATGATTATGAATGAAACAATATGAAGAGAATTTTAAATTGTAATTTCTTTTTTTCAAAAATTAATTAAATAAGACGCAGGAATGAAGAACGCTGCTGCAAGAATTACAACCAAAACAAAAAACAGCTGTTTTCAAATCACAGAAACTCGCAAAAGTACAATGTGAACGGTTACCCGCGAATTCGCAAGAACTCGCACCGCGAACGTAGTAGTAGATTATTAGTCGAAGAACTCACACGAACTGGGTAATGATATTGGTCACTCTGCGGCAGTGCTGCCGGGTTTTTGGTCATATCCTCCTGTTTTTAGTCATTCTCGACAAAAAACAGCTGATTATGCATGAAACAATATGAAGAGAATTTTAAATTGTAATTTCTTTTTTTCAAAAATTAATTAAATAAGACGCAGGAATGAAGAACGCTGCTGCAAGAATTACAACCAAAATAAAAAACAGCTGTTTTCAGAACTCACATACTCGCAAAAGTTCAATGTGAATTTTACCCGCGAATTCGCAAGAACTCGCACCGCGAACGTAGTTTTAGATTATCAGTCGACGAACTCACACGAACTGGGTAATGATATTGGACACTCTGCGGCAGTGCTACCGGGTTTTTGGTCATATCCGCCTGTTTTTGGTCATTCTCGACAATATACAGCTGATTATGCATGAAACAATATGAAGAGAATTTTAAATTGTAATTTCTTTTTTTCAAAAATTAATTAAATAAGACGCAGGAATGAAGAACGATGGTGCAAGAATTACAACCAAAACAAAAACAGCTATTTTCAGAAATCACAAACTCGCAAAAGTCCAATGTGAACGATTACCCGCGAATTCGCAAGAACTCGCACCGCGAACGTAGTTTTAGATTATTATTCGACGAACTCACACGAACTGGGTAATGATATTGCACACTCTGCGGCAGTGCTGCCGGGTTTTTGTTCATATCCTCCTGTTTTTAGTCATGCTCGACATTAAACAGCTTCTTATGCATAAAACAAAATGAAGAGAATTTTATATTGTAATTTCTTTTTTTCAAAAATTAATTAAATAAGACGCAGGAATGAAGAACGCTGCAGCAAGAATTACAACCAAAACAAAAAACAGCTATTTTCAGAAATCACAAACTCGCAAAAGTCCAATTTGGACGGTAACCCGCGAATTCGCAAGAACTCTCACCGCGAACGTAGTTTTAGATTATTAGTCGACGAATTCGCACGAACTGGGTAATGATATTGGCCACGCTACGGCAATGCTACCGAGTTTCTGGTCATATCCTCCTGTTATTGGTCATTCTCGACATTAAACAGCTGATTATGCATAAAACAATATGAAAAGAATTTTAAATTATAATTTCTTTTTTTCAAAAATTAATAAAATGTGTAGCAGGAATGAAGAACGCTGCTGCAGGAATTACAACAAACACACAAAACAGCTGTTTTCAGAACTCACAAACTCGTAAAAGTTCAATGTGAATTTTACCCGCGAATTCGCAAGAACTCGCACCGCGAACGTAGTTTTAGATTATTAGTCGACGAACTCACACGAACTAGGTCATGATATTGGACACTCTGCGGCAGTGCTGCCGGGTTTTTCGTCATATCCTCTTGTTTTCGGTCATTCTCGACATTAAACAGATGATTATGCATAAAACAATATGAAGAGAATTTTAAATTGTAATTTCTTTTTTTCAAAAATTAATTAAATAAGACGCAGGAATGAAGAACGCTGCTGCAAGACTTTCAATCAATACAAAAAACAGCTGTTTTCAGAACTCACATACTCGCAAAAGTTCAATGTGAATTTTACCCGCAAATTCGCAAGAACTCGCACCGCGAACGTAGTTTTAGATTATTAGTCGACGAACTCACACGAACTGGGTAATGATATTGGACACTCTGCGGCAGTACTGCCGGGTTTTTGTTCATATCCTCCTGTTTTTAGTCATTCTCGACATTAAACAGCTGATTATGCATAAAACAATATGAAAAGAATTTTAAATTGTAATTTCTTTTTTTCAAAAATTAATTAAATAAGACGCAGGAATGAAGAACGCTGCTGCAAGAATTACAACCAAAACAAAAAACAGCTGTTTTCAGAACTCACATACTCGCAAAAGTTCAATGTGAATTTTACCCGCGAATTCGCAAGAACTCGCACCGGGAACGTAGTTTTAGATTATCAGTCGACGAACTCACATGACCTGGGTAATGATATTGGATACTCTGCGGCAGTGCTGCCGGGTTTTTGTTCATATCCGCTTGTTTTTGGTCATTCCCGACATTAAACAGATGATTATGAATGAAACAATATGAAGAGAATTTTAAATTGTAATTTCTTTTTTTCAAAAATTAATTAAATAAGACGCAGGAATGAAGAACGCTGCTGCAAGAATTTCAATCAATACAAAAAACAGCTGTTTTCAGAACTCACATACTCGCAAAAGTTCAATGTGAATTTTACCCGCAAATTCGCAAGAACTCGCACCGCGAACGTAGTTTTAGATTATTAGTCGACGAACTCACACGAACTGGGTAATGATATTGGACACTCTGCGGCAGTAGTGCCGGGTTTTTGTTCATATCCTCCTGTTTTTAGTCATTCTCGACATTAAACAGCTGATTATGCATAAAACAATATGAAAAGAATTTTAAATTGTAATTTCTTTTATTCAAAAATTAATTAAATAAGAAGCAGGAATGAAGAACGATGCTGCAAGAATTACAACCAAAACAAAAAACAGCTGTTTTCAAATCACAGAAACTCGCAAAAGTACAATGTGAACGGTTACCCGCGAATTCGCAAGAACTCGCACCGCGAACGTAGTAGTAGATTATTAGTCGAAGAACTCACACGAACTGGGTAATGATATTGGTCACTCTGCGGCAGTGCTGCCGGGTTTTTGGTCATATCCTCCTGTTTTTAGTCATTCTCGACAAAAAACAGCTGATTATGCATGAAACAATATGAAAAGAATTTTAAATTATAATTTCTTTTTTTCAAAAATTAATAAAATGTGTAGCAGGAATGAAGAACGCTGCTGCAAGAATTACAACCAAAACAAAAAACAGCTGTTTTCAGAACTCACATACTCGCAAAAGTTCAATGTGAATTTTACCCGCGAATTCGCAAGAACTCGCACCGCGAATTCGCAAGAACTCGCACCGCGAACGTAGTTTTAGATTATCAGTCGACGAACTCACACGAACTGGGTAATGATATTGGACACTCTGCGGCAGTGCTACCGGGTTTTTGGTCATATCCGCCTGTTTTTGGTCATTCTCGACAATAAACAGCTGATTATGCATGAAACAATATGAAGAGAATTTTAAATTGTAATTTCTTTTTTTCAAAAATTAATTAAATAAGACGCAGGAATGAAGAACGATGCTGCAAGAATTACAACCAAAACAAAAACAGCTATTTTCAGAAATCACAAACTCGCAAAAGTCCAATGTGAACGATTACCCGCGAATTCGCAAGAACTCGCACCGCGAACGTAGTTTTAGATTATTATTCGACGAACTCACACGAACTGGGTAATGATATTGCACACTCTGCGGCAGTGCTGCCGGGTTTTTGTTCATATCCTCCTGTTTTTAGTCATGCTCGACATTAAACAGCTTCTTATGCATAAAACAAAATGAAGAGAATTTTAAATTGTAATTTCTTTTTTTCAAAAATTAATTAAATAAGACGCAGGAATGAAGAACGCTGCTGCAAGACTTTCAATCAATACAAAAAACAGCTGTTTTCAGAACTCACATACTCGCAAAAGTTCAATGTGAATTTTACCCGCAAATTCGCAAGAACTCGCACCGCGAACGTAGTTTTAGATTATTAGTCGACGAACTCACACGAACTGGGTAATGATATTGGACACTCTGCGGCAGTACTGCCGGGTTTTTGTTCATATCCTCTTGTTTTCGGTCATTCTCGACATTAAACAGATGATTATGCATAAAACAATATGAAGAGAATTTTAAATTGTAATTTCTTTTTTTCAAAAATTAATTAAATAAGACGCAGGAATGAAGAACGCTGCTGCAAGACTTTCAATCAATACAAAAAACAGCTGTTTTCAGAACTCACATACTCGCAAAAGTTCAATGTGAATTTTACCCGCAAATTCGCAAGAACTCGCACCGCGAACGTAGTTTTAGATTATTAGTCGACGAACTCACACGAACTGGGTAATGATATTGGACACTCTGCGGCAGTACTGCCGGGTTTTTGTTCATATCCTCCTGTTTTTAGTCATTCTCGACATTAAACAGCTGATTATGCATAAAACAATATGAAAAGAATTTTAAATTGTAATTTCTTTTTTTCAAAAATTAATTAAATAAGACGCAGGAATGAAGAACGCTGCTGCAAGAATTACAACCAAAACAAAAAACAGCTGTTTTCAGAACTCACATACTCGCAAAAGTTCAATGTGAATTTTACCCGCGAATTCGCAAGAACTCGCACCGGGAACGTAGTTTTAGATTATCAGTCGACGAACTCACATGACCTGGGTAATGATATTGGATACTCTGCGGCAGTGCTGCCGGGTTTTTGTTCATATCCGCTTGTTTTTGGTCATTCCCGACATTAAACAGATGATTATGAATGAAACAATATGAAGAGAATTTTAAATTGTAATTTCTTTTTTTCAAAAATTAATTAAATAAGATGCAGGAATGAAGAACGCTGCTGCAAGAATTTCAATCAATACAAAAAACAGCTGTTTTCAGAACTCACATACTCGCAAAAGTTCAATGTGAATTTTACCCGCAAATTCGCAAGAACTCGCACCGCGAACGTAGTTTTAGATTATTAGTCGACGAACTCACACGAACTGGGTAATGATATTGGACACTCTGCGGCAGTAGTGCCGGGTTTTTGTTCATATCCTCCTGTTTTTAGTCATTCTCGACATTAAACAGCTGATTATGCATAAAACAATATGAAAAGAATTTTAAATTGTAATTTCTTTTTTTCAAAAATTAATTAAATAAGACGCAGGAATGAAGAACGATGCTGCAAGAATTACAACCAAAACAAAAAACAGCTGTTTTCAAATCACAGAAACTCGCAAAAGTACAATGTGAACGGTTACCCGCGAATTCGCAAGAACTCGCACCGCGAACGTAGTAGTAGATTATTAGTCGAAGAACTCACACGAACTGGGTAATGATATTGGTCACTCTGCGGCAGTGCTGCCGGGTTTTTGGTCATATCCTCCTGTTTTTAGTCATTCTCGACAAAAAACAGCTGATTATGCATGAAACAATATGAAAAGAATTTTAAATTATAATTTCTTTTTTTCAAAAATTAATAAAATGTGTAGCAGGAATGAAGAACGCTGCTGCAAGAATTACAACCAAAACAAAAAACAGCTGTTTTCAGAACTCACATACTCGCAAAAGTTCAATGTGAATTTTACCCGCGAATTCGCAAGAACTCGCACCGCGAATTCGCAAGAACTCGCACCGCGAACGTAGTTTTAGATTATTAGTCGACGAACTCACACGAACTGGGTAATGATATTGGACACTCTGCGGCAGTGCTACCGGGTTTTTGGTCATATCCGCCTGTTTTTGGTCATTCTCGACAATAAACAGCTGATTATGCATGAAACAATATGAAGAGAATTTTAAATTGTAATTTCTTTTTTTCAAAAATTAATTAAATAAGACGCAGGAATGAAGAACGATGCTGCAAGAATTACAACCAAAACAAAAACAGCTATTTTCAGAAATCACAAACTCGCAAAAGTCCAATGTGAACGATTACCCGCGAATTCGCAAGAACTCGCACCGCGAACGTAGTTTTAGATTATTATTCGACGAACTCACACGAACTGGGTAATGATATTGCACACTCTGCGGCAGTGCTGCCGGGTTTTTGTTCATATCCTCCTGTTTTGGTCATTCTCGACATTAAACAGCTGATTATGCATAAAACAATATGAAGAGAATTTTAAATTGTAATTTCTTTTTTTCAAAAATTAATTAAATAAGACGCAGGAATGAAGAACGATGCTGCAAGAATTACAACCACAACAAAAAACAGCTATTTTCAGAAATCACAAACTCGCAAAAGTCCAATGTAAATTTTACCCGCGAATTCGCAAGAACTCGCACCGCGAACATAGTTTAAGATTATTAGTCGACGAACTCACACGAACTAGGTCATGATATTGGACACTCTGCGGCAGTGCTGCCGGGTTTTTCGTCATATCCTCCTGTTTTCGGTCATTCTCGACATTAAACAGATGATTATGCATGAAACAATATGAAGAGAATTTTAAATTGTAATTTCTTTTTTTCAAAAATTAATTAAATAAGACGCAGGAATGAAGAACGCTGCTGCAAGAATTTCAATCAATACAAAATACAGCTGTTTTCAGAACTCACATACTCGCAAAAGTTCAATGTGAATTTTACCCGCAAATTCGCAAGAACTCGCACCGCGAACGTAGTTTTAGATTATTAGTCGACGAACTCACACGAGCTGGGTAATGATATTGGACACTCTGCGACAGTGCTGCCGGGTTTTTGTTCATATCCTCCTGTTTTGGTCATTCTCGACAATAAACAGCTGATTATGCATGAAACAATATGAAGAGAATTTTAAATTGTAATTTCTTTTTTTCAAAAATTAATTAAATAAGACGCAGGAATGAAGAACGATGCTGCAAGAATTACAACCAAAACAAAAACAGCTATTTTCAGAAATCACAAACTCGCAAAAGTCCAATGTGAACGATTACCCGCGAATTCGCAAGAACTCGCACCACGAACGTAGTAGTAAATTATTAGTCGACGAAGTCGCACAAACTGGGAAAAGATATTGGTCACTCCGCGGCAGTGCTACCGGGTTTTTGATCATATCCTCCTGTTTTTGGTCATTCTCGACATTAAACAGCTGATTATGCATAAAACAATATGAAGAGAATTTTAAATTGTAATTTCTTTTTTTCAAAAATTAATTAAATAAGACGCAGGAATGAAGAACGATGCTGCAAGAATTACAACCACAACAAAAAACAGCTATTTTCAGAAATCACAAACTCGCAAAAGTCCAATGTAAATTTTACCCGCGAATTCGCAAGAACTCTCACCGCGAACATAGTTTAAGATTATTAGTCGACGAACTCACACGAACTAGGTCATGATATTGGACACTCTGCGGCAGTGCTGCCGGGTTTTTCGTCATATCCTCCTGTTTTCGGTCATTCTCGACATTAAACAGATGATTATGCATGAAACAATATGAAGAGAATTTTAAATTGTAATTTCTTTTTTTCAAAAATTAATTAAATAAGACGCAGGAATGAAGAACGCTGCTGCAAGAATTTCAATCAATACAAAAAACAGCTGTTTTCAGAACTCACATACTCGCAAAAGTTCAATGTGAATTTTACCCGCAAATTCGCAAGAACTCGCACCGCGAACGTAGTTTTAGATTATTAGTCGACGAACTCACACGAGCTGGGTAATGATATTGGACACTCTGCGACAGTGCTGCCGGGTTTTTGTTCATATCCTCCTGTTTTGGTCATTCTCGACAATAAACAGCTGATTATGCTAAAAACAATTTGAAGAGAATTTTAAATTGTAATATTTTTTTTCTCAAAAATTAATTAAATATGTAGCAGCAATACAGAAGGCTGCTGCAAGAATTATTTGCATACAATCCAAATTGTTCTCAATCTTCTATTTCTCGCACAATTTCCATTTGAATTTCTCACAATTGGCCACAACGTTCTAATTGTATGTACAACCAAAACAAAAAACAGCTGTTTTCAGAACTCGCAAACTCGCAAAAGTTCAATGTGGACGGTAACCCGTGAATTCGCAAGAACTCGCACCGCGAACGTAGCAGTAGATTATTTGTCGACGAACTCACACGATCTGGGTAATGATATTGGACACTCTGCGGCATTGCTACCGGGTTTTTGGTCATATCCGCCTGTTTTTGATCATTCTCGAAAATAAACAGCTGATAATGCATGAAACAATATGAAGAGAATTTTAAATTGTAATTTCTTTTTTTCCAAAAATTAACTAAATAAGGCTCAGGAACGAAGAACGCTGCTGCAAGAATTACAACAAACACACAAAACAGCTGTTTTCAGAACTCAGAAACTCGCAAAAGTCCAATGTGAACGGTTACCCGCGAATTCGCAAGAACTCGCACCGCGAACGTAGTTTTAGATTATTATTCGACGAACTCACACGAACTGGGTAATGATATTGGACACTCTGCGGCAGTGCTGCCGGGTTTTTGTTCATATCCTCCTGTTTTTGGTCATTCTCGACAATAAACAGCTGATTATGCTAAAAACAATTTGAAGAGAATTTTAAATTGTAATATTTTTTTTCACAAAAATTAATTAAATATGTAGCAGCAATACAGAAGGCTGCTGCAAGAATTATTTGCATACAATCCAAATTGTTCTCAATCTTCTATTTCTCGCACAATTTCCATTTTAATTTCTCACAATTGGCCACAACGTTCTATTTGTATGTACAACCAAAGCAAAAAACAGCTGTTTTCAGAACTCGCAAACTCGCAAAAGTCCAATGTGGACGGTAACCCGCGAATTCGGAAGAACTCGCACCGCGAACGTAGTTTTAGATTATTAGTCGACGAACTCATACGAACTAGGTCATGATATTGGACACCCTGCGGCAGTGCTGCCGGGGTTTTCGTCATATCCTCTTGTTTTCGGTCATTCTCGAAAATAAACAGATGATTATGCATAAAACAATATGAAAAGAATTTTAAATTGTAATTTCTTTTTTTCAAAAATTAACTAAATAAGGCGGAGAAATGAAGAACGCTGCTGCAAGAATTACTACCAAAACAAAAAACAGCTGTTTTCAGAACTCACAACCTCGCAAAAGTCCAATGTGAATTTTACCCGCAAATTCGCAAGAACTCGCACCGCGAACGTAGTTTTGGATTATTAGTCGACGAACTCACACGAACTGGGTAATGATATTGGACACTCTGCGGCAGTGCTGCCGGGTTTTTGTTCATATCCTCCTGTTTTTGGTCATTCTCGACATTAAACAGCTGATTATGCATAAAACAATATGAAGAGAATTTTAAATTGTAATTACTTTTCTTCAAAAATTAATTAAATAAGACGCAGGAATGAAGAACGCTGTTGCTAGAATTACAACCAAAACAAAAACAGCTGTTTTCAGAACTCACAAACTCGCAAAAGTCCAATGTGAATTTTAACCGCGAATTCGCAAGAACTCGCACCGCGAACGTAGTTTTAGATTATTAGTCGACGAACTCACACGAACTGGGTAATGATATTGGACACTCTGCGGCAGTACTGCCGGGTTTTTGTTCATATCCTCCTGTTGTTAATCATTCTCGACATTAAACAGCTGATTATGCATAAAACAATATGAAAAGAATTTTAAATTGTAATTTCTTTTTTTCAAAAATTAACTAAATAAGGCGGAGGAATGAAGAACGCTGCTGCAAGAATTACAACCAAAACAAAAAACAGCTATTTTCAGAAATCACAAACTCGCAAATGTCCAATGTGAACGGTTACCCGCGACTTCGCAAGAACACGCACCGCGAACGTAGTTTTAGATTATTAGTCGACGAACTCACACGAACTAGGTCATGATATTGGACACTCTGAGGCAGTGCTGCCGGGTTTTTGGTCATATCCTCCTGTTTTTGGTCATTCTCGACATTAAACAGCTGATTATGCATGAAACAATATGAAGAGAATTTTAAATTGTAATTTCTTTTTTTCAAAAATTAATTAAATAAGACGCAGGAATGAAGAACGATGCTGCACGAATTACAACCACAACAAAAAACAGCTGTTTTCAGAACTCGCAAACTCGCAAAAGTCCAATGTGGACGGTAACCCGCGAATTCGCAAGAACTCGCACCGCGAACGTAGTTTTAGATTATTAGTCGACGAACTCACACGAACTAGGTCATGATATTGGACACTCTGCGGCAGTGCTGCCGGGTTTTTCGTCATATCCTCTTGTTTTCGGTCATTCTCGACATTAAACAGATGATTATGCATAAAACAATATGAAGAGAATTTTAAATTGTAATTTCTTTTTTTCAAAAATTAATTAAATAAGACGCAGGAATGAAGAACGCTGCTGCAAGAATTTCAATCAATACAAAAAACAGCTGTTTTCAGAACTCACATACTCGCAAAAGTTCAATGTGAATTTTACCCGCAAATTCGCAAGAACTCGCACCGCGAACGTAGTTTTAGATTATTAGTCGACGAACTCACACGAACTGGGTAATGATATTGGACACTCTGCGGCAGTACTGCCGGGTTTTTGTTCATATCCTCCTGTTTTTAATCATTCTCGACATTAAACAGCTGATTATGCATAAAACAATATGAAAAGAATTTTAAATTGTAATTTCTTTTTTTCAAAAATTAACTAAATAAGGCGGAGGAATGAAGAACGCTGCTGCAAGAATTACAACCAAAACAAAAAACAGCTATTTTCAGAAATCACAAACTCGCAAAAGTCCAATGTGAACGGTTACCCGCGAATTCGCAAGAACACGCACCGCGAACGTAGTTTTAGATTATTAGTCGACGAACTCACACGAACTAGGTCATGATATTGGACACTCTGAGGCAGTGCTGCCGGGTTTTTGGTCATATCCTCCTGTTTTTGGTCATTCTCGACATTAAACAGCTGATTATGCATAAAACAATATGAAGAGAATTTTAAATTGTAATTTCTTTTTTTCAAAAATTAATTAAATAAGACGCAGGAATGAAGAACGATGCTGCACGAATTACAACCACAACAAAAAACAGCTGTTTTCAGAACTCGCAAACTCGCAAAAGTCCAATGTGGACGGTAACCCGCGAATTCGCAAGAACTCGCACCGCGAACGTAGTTTTAGATTATTAGTCGACGAACTCACACGAACTAGGTCATGATATTGGACACTCTGCGGCAGTGCTGCCGGGTTTTTCGTCATATCCTCTTGTTTTCGGTCATTCTCCACATTAAACAGATGATTATGCATAAAACAATATGAAGAGAATTTTAAATTGTAATTTCTTTTTTTCAAAAATTAATTAAATAAGACACAGGAATGAAGAACGCTGCTGCAAGAATTTCAATCAATACAAAAAACAGCTGTTTTCAGAACTCACATACTCGCAAAAGTTCAATGTGAATTTTACCCGCAAATTCGCAAGAACTCGCACCGCGAACGTAGTTTTAGATTATTAGTCGACGAACTCACACGAACTAGGTCATGATATTGGACACTCTGAGGCAGTGCTGCCGGGTTTTTCGTCATATCCTCTTGTTTTCGGTCATTCTCGACATTAAACAGATGATTATGCATAAAACAATATGAAGAGAGTTTTAAATTGTAATTTCTTTTTTTCAAAAATTAATTAAATAAGACGCAGGAATGAAGAACGCTGCTGCAAGAATTACAACCAAAACAAAAAACAGCTGTTTTCAGAACTCACATACTCGCAAAAGTTCAATGTGAATTTTACCCGCAAATTCGCAAGAACTCGCACCGCGAACGTAGTTTTAGATTATTAGTCGACGAACTCGCACGAACTGGGCAATGATATTGGACACTCTGCGACAGTGCTTCCGGGTTTTTGTTCATATTCTCCTGTTTTTAGTCATACTCGACATTAAACAGCTGATTATGCATAAAACAATATGAAGAGAATTTTAAATTGTAATTTCTTTTTTTCAAAAATTAATTAAATGAGACGCAGGAATGAAGAACGATGCTGCATGAATTACAACCAAAACAAAAAACAGCTGTTTTTAGAACTCACATACTCGCAAAAGTTCAATGTGAACGGTTACCCGCGAATTCGCAAGATCTCTCACCGCGAACGTAGTTTTAGATTATTAGTCGACGAACTCACACGAACTGGGTAATGATATTGGACACTTTGCGGCAGTGCTGCCGGGTTTTTCGTCATATCCTCCTGTTTTTGCTCATTCTCGACATTAAACAGCTGATTATGCATAAAACACTATGAAGAGAATTTTAAATTGTAATTTCTTTTTTTCAAAAATTTATTAAATAAGACACAGGAATGAAGAACACTGCTGCAAGAATTACAACCAAAACAAAAAACAGCTGTTTTCAGAACTCACATACTCGCAAAAGTTCAATGTGAATTTTACCCGCGAATTCGCAAGAACTCGCACCGCGAACGTAGTTTTAGATTATTAGTCGACGAACTCACACGAACTAGGTCATTATATTGGACACTCTGAGGCAGTGCTGCCGGGTTTTTGGTCATATCCTCTTGTTTTCGGTCATTCTCGACATTAAACAGATGATTATGCATGAAACAATATGAAGAGAATTTTAAATTGTAATTTCTTTTTTTCAAAAATTAATTAAATAAGACGCAGGAATGAAGAACGCTGCTGCAAGAATTACAACCAAAACAAAAAACAGCTGTTTTCAGAACTCACATACTCGCAAAAGTCGAATGTGAATTTTACCCGCGAATTCGCAAGATCTCTCACCGCGAACGTAGTTTTAGATTATTAGTCGACGAACTCACACGAACTGGGTAATGATATTGGACACTTTGCGGCAGTGCTGCCGGGTTTTTCGTCATATCCTCCTGTTTTTGCTCATTCTCGACATTAAACAGCTGATTATGCATAAAACACTATGAAGAGAATTTTAAATTGTAATTTCTTTTTTTCAAAAATTTATTAAATAAGACACAGGAATGAAGAACACTGCTGCAAGAATTACAACCAAAACAAAAAACAGCTGTTTTCAGAACTCACATACTCGCAAAAGTTCAATGTGAATTTTACCAGCGAATTCGCAAGAACTCGCACCAGGAACGTAGTTTTAGATTATTAGTCGACGAACTCACACGAACTGGGTAATGATATTGGACACTCTGCGACAGTGCTTCCGGGTTTTTGTTCATATTCTCCTGTTTTTAGTCATACTCGACATTAAACAGCTGATTATGCATAAAACAATATGAAGAGAATTTTAAATTGTAATTTCTTTTTTTCAAATATTAATTAAATAAGACGCAGGAATGAAGAATGCTGCTGCAAGAATTACAACCAAAACAAAAAACAGCTGTTTTTAGAACTCACATACTCGCAAAAGTCGAATGTGAATTTTACCCGCGAATTCGCAAGAACTCGCACCGCGAACGTAGTTTTAGATTATTAGTCGACGAACTCACACGAACTGGGTAATGATATTGGACACTCAGCGGCAATGCTGCCGGGTTTTTCGTCATATCCTCCTGTTTTTGGTCATTGTCGACATTAAACAGCTGATTATGCATAAAACAATATGAAAAAAATTTTAAATTTTAATTTCTTTTTTTCAAAAATTAATTAAATAAGACGCAGGAATGAAGAACGCTGCTGCAAGAATTACAACAAAAACAAAAAACAGCTGTTTTCAGAACTCACATACTCGCAAAAGTTCAATGTGAATTTTACCCGCAAATTCGCAAGAACTCGCACCGCGAACGTAGTTTTAGATTATTAGTCGACGAACTCACACGAACTGGGTAATGATATTGGTCACTCTGCGGCAATGCTGCCGGGTTTTTGATCAAATCCGCCTGTTTTTGGTCATTCTCGACATTAAACAGCTGATTATGCATAAACAATATGAAGAAAATTTTAAATTGTAATTTCTTTTTTTCAAAAATTAATTAAATAAGACGCAGGAATGAAGAACGCTGCTTCAAGAGTTACAACCAAAACAAAAAACAGCTGTTTTCAGAACTCACATACTCGCAAAAGTTCAATGTGAATTTTACCAGCGAATTCGCAAGAACTCGCACCGCGAACGTAGTAGTAGATTATTAGTCGACGAACTCGCACGAACTGTTCAATGATATTGGACACTCTGCGACAGTGCTTCCGGGTTTTTGTTCATATCCTCCTGTTTTTGGTCATTCTCGACATTAAACAGCTGATTATGCATGAAACAATATGAAGAGAATTTTAAATTGTAATTTTTTTTTTCCAAAAATTAATAAAATAAGACGCAGGAATAAAGAACGCTGCTGCAAGAATTACTACCAAAACAAAAAACAGCTGTTTTCAGAACTCACAAACTCGCAAAAGTCCAATGTTAATTTTACCCGCGAATTCGCAAGAACTCTCACCGCGAACGTAGTAGTAGATTATTAGTCGACGAACTCACACGAACTGGGTATTGATATTGGACACTCTGCGGCAGTGCTGCCGGGTTTTTCGTCATATCCTCCTGTTTTTGGTCATTCTCGACAATAAACAGCTGATTATGCATAAAACAATATGAAGAGAATTTTAAATTGTAATTTCTTTTTTTCAAAAATAAATAAAATGTGCAGCAGGAAAGAAGAACGCTGCTGCAAGAATTACAACCAAAACAAAAAACAGCTGTTTTCAGAACTACAATACTCGCAAAAGTTCAATGTGAATTTTACCCGCGAATTCGCAAGAACTCGCACCGGGAACGTAGTTTTAGATTATTAGTCGACGAACTCGCACGAACTGTTCAATGTTATTGGACACTCTGCGACAGTGCTTCCGGGTTTTTGTTCATATCCTCCTGTTTTTGGTCATTCTCGACATTAAACAGCTGATTATGCATAAAACAATATGAAGAGAATTTTAAATTGTAATTTCTTTTTTTCAAAGATTAATTAAATAAGGCGCAGGAATAAAGAACGCTGCTGCGAGAACTACTAACAAAACAAAAAACAGCTGTTTTCAGAACTCACAAACTCGCAAAAGTCCAATGTGAACGGTAACCCGCGAATTCGCACGAACTCGCACCGCGAACGTAGTAGTAGATTATAGGTCGACGAACTCACACGAACTGGGTAATGATATTGGTCACTCTGCGGCAATGCTGCGGAGTTTTTGGTCATATCCTCCTGTTTTTGGTCATTCTCGACATTAAACAGCTGATTATGCATAAAACAATATAAAAAAAATTTTAAATTTTAATTTCTTTTTTTCAAAAATTAATTAAATAAGGCGCAGGAATGAAGAACGCTGCAGCAAGAATTACTACCAAAACAAAAAACAGCTGTTTTCAGAACTCACAAACTCGCAAAAGTCCAATGTGAATTTTACCCATGAATTCGCAAGAACTCGCACCGCGAACGTAGTAGTAGATTATTAGTCGACGAGCTCACACGAACTGGGTAATGATATTGGTCACTCTGCGGCAGTGCTGCCGGGTTTTTCGTCATATCCTCCTGTTTTTGGTCATTCTCGACATTAAACAGCTGATTATGCAAAAAACAATATGAAAAAAATTTTAAATTTTAATTTCTTTTTTTCAAAAATTAATTAAATAAGACGCAGGAATGAAGAACGCTGCTGCAAGAATTACAGCCAAAACAAAAAACAGCTGTTTTCAGAACTCACATACTCGCAAAATTTCAATGTGAATTTTTCCCGGGAATTCGCAAGAACTCGCACCGGGAACGTAGTTTTAGATTATTAGTCGACGAACTCGCACGAACTGTTCAATGATATTGGACACTCTGCGACAGTGCGTCCGGGTTTTTGTTCATATCCTCCTGTTTTTGGTCATTCTCGACATTATACAGCTGATTATGCATAAAACAATATGAAGAGAATTTTAAATTGTAATTTCTTTTTTTCAAAAATTAATTAAATAAGGCGCAGGAATAAAGAACGCTGCTGCAAGAATTACAACCAAAACAAAAAACAGCTGTTTTCAGAACTCACAAACTCGCAAAAGTCCAAAGTGAATGGTTACCCGCGAATTCGCAAGAACTCGCACCGCGAACGTAGTAGTAGATTATTAGTCGACGAACTCACACGAACTGGGTAATGATATTGGACACTCTGCGGCAGTGCTGCCGGGTTTTTCGTCATATCCTCCTGTTTTTGGTCATTCTCGACATTAAACAGCTGATTATGCAAAAAACAATATGAAAAAAATTTTAAATTTTAATTTCTTTTTTTCAAAAATTAATTAAATAAGACGCAGGAATGAAGAACGCTGCTGCAAGAATTACAGCCAAAACAAAAAACAGCTGTTTTCAGAACTCACATACTCGCAAAAGTCCAATGTGGACGGTAACCCGCGAATTCGCAAGAACTCGCACCGCGAACGTAGTTTTAGATTATTGGTCGACGAACTCGAACGAACTGTTCAATGATATTGGACACTCTGCGACAGTGCTTCCGGGTTTTTGTTCATATCCTCCTGTTTTTGATCATTCTCGACATTAAACAGCTGATTATGTATAAAACAATATGAAAAAAATTTTAAATTGTAATTTCTTTTTTTCAAAAATTAATTAAATAAGGCGCAGGAATAAAGAACGCTGCTGCAAGAATTACTAACAAAACAAAAAACAGCTGTTTTCAGAACTCACAAACTCGAAAAAGTCAAATGTGAACGGTAACCCGCGAATTCGCACGAACTCGCACCGCGAACGTAGTAGTAGATTATAGGTCGTTGAACTCATACGAACTGGGTAATGATATTGGACACTCTGCGGCAGTGCTGCCGGGTTTTTCGTCATATCCTCCTGTTTTTGGTCATTCTCGACATTAAACAGCTGATTATGCATAAAACAATTTGAAAAAAATTTTAAATTGTAATTTTTTTTTTTCAAAAATTAATTAAATAAGACGCAGGAATGAAGAACACTTCTGCAAGAATTACAGCCAAAACAAAAAACAGCTGTTTTCAGAACTCACATACTCGCAAAATTTCAATGTGAATTTTTCCCGGGAATTCGCAAGAACTCGCACCGGGAACGTAGTTTTAGATTATTAGTCGACGAACTCGCACGAACTGTTCAATGATATTGGACACTCTGCGACAGTGCTTCCGGGTTTTTGTTCATATCCTCCTGTTTTTGGTCATTCTCGACATTATACAGCTGATTATGCATAAAACAATATGAAGAGAATTTTAAATTGTAATTTCTTTTTTTCAAAAATTAATTAAATAAGGCGCAGGAATAAAGAACGCTGCTGCAAGAATTACAACCAAAACAAAAAACAGCTGTTTTCAGAACTCACAAACTCGCAAAAGTCCAATGTGAATGGTTACCCGCGAATTCGCAAGAACTCGCACCGCGAACGTAGTAGTAGATTATTAGTCGACGAACTCACACGAACTGGGTAATGATATTGGACACTCTGCGGCAGTGCTGCCGGGTTTTTCGTCATATCCTTCTGTTTTTGGTCATTCTCGACATTAAACAGCTGATTATGCATAAAACAATATGAAAAAATTTTAAATTTTAATTTCTTTTTTTCAAAAATTAATTAAATAAGACGCAGGAATGAAGAACGCTGCTGCAAGACTTTCAATCAATACAAAAAACAGCTGTTTTCAGAACTCACATACTCGCAAAATTTCAATGTGAATTTTTCCCGGGAATTCGCAAGAACTCGCACCGGGAACGTAGTTTTAGATTCTTAGTCGACGAACTCGCACGAATTGTTCAATGATATTGGACACTCTGCGACAGTACTTCCGGGTTTTTGTTCATATCCTCCTGTTTTTGGTCATTCTCGACATTATACAGCTGATTATGCATAAAACAATATGAAGAGAATTTTAAATTGTAATTTCTTTTTTTCAAAAATTAATTAAATAAGGCGCAGGAATAAAGAACGCTGCTGCAAGAATTACTACCAAAGCAAAAAACAGCTGTTTTCAGAACTCACAAACTCGCAAAAGTCCAATGTGAACGGTTACCCGCGAATTCGCACGATCACGCACCGCGAACGTAGTTTTAGATTATTAGTCGACGAACTCGCATGAACTGGGTAATGATATTGGTCACTCTGCGGCAGTGCTGCCGGGTTTTTCGTCATATCCTCCTGTTTTTGGTCATTCTCGACTTTAAACAGCTGATTATGCATAAAACAATATGAAGAGAATTTTAAATTGTAATTTCTTTTTTCCAAAAATTAATAAAATAAGACGCAGGAATAAAGAACGCTGCTGCAAGAATTACTACCAAAACAAAAAACAGCTGTTTTCAGAACTCACAAACTCGCAAAAGTTCAATGTGAACGGTTACCCGCGAATTCGCACGATCACGCAACGCGAACGTAGTAGTAGATTATTAGTCGACGAACTCGCATGAACTGGGTAATGATATTGGTCACTCTGCGGCATTGCTGCCGGGTTTTTCGTCATATCCTCCTGTTTTTCGTCATTCTCGACATTAAACAGCTGATTATGCATAAAACAATATGAAGAGAATTTTAAATTTTAATTTCTTTTTTTCAAAAATTAATTAAATAAGACGCAGGAATGAAGAATGCTGCTGCAAGGATTACAACCAAAACAAAAAACGGCTGTTTTCAGAACTCACATACTCGCAAAAGTTCAATGTGAATCTTACCCGCGAATTCGCAAGAACTCGCACCGGGAACGTAGTTTTAGATTATTAGTCGACGAACTCGCACGAACTGTTCAATGATATTGGACACTCTGCGACAGTGCTGCCGGGTTTTTGTTCATATCCTCCTGTTTTTGGTCATTCTCGACATTAAACAGCTGATTATGCATAAAACAATATAAAAAGAATTTTAAATTGTAATTTCTTTTTTTCAAAAATTAATTAAATAAGACGCAGGAATGAAGAACGCTGCTGCAAGAATTACAACCAAAACAAAAAACAGCTGTTTTCAGAACTCACATACTCGCAAAAGTCCAATGTGAACGGTTACCCGCGAATTCGCAAGAACTCGCACCGCGAACGTAGTAGTAGATTATAGGTCGACGAACTCACACGAACTGGGTAATGATATTGGACACTCTGCGGCAGTGCTGCCGGGTTTTTGGTCATATCCTCCTGTTTTTGGTCATTCTCTACATTAAACAGCTGATTATGCACGAGACAATAAGAAGAGAATTTTAAATTGTAATATTTTTTTTCAAAAATTAATTAAATAAGACGCAGGAATGAAGAACGCTGCTGCAAGAATTACAACCAAAACAAAAAACAGCTGTTTTCAGAACTCACAAACTCGCAAAAGTCTAAAGTGAACGGTTACCCGCGAATTCGCAAGAACTCGCACCGCGAACGTAGTTTTAGATTAATAGTCGACGAACTCACACGAACTGGGTAATGATATTGGACACTCTGCGGCAGTGCTGCCGGGTTTTTCGTCATATCCTCCTGTTTTTGGTCATTCTCGACATTAAACAGCTGATTATGCATAAAACAATATGAAAAAAATTTTAAATTTTAATTTCTTTTTTTCAAAAATTAATTAAATAAGACGCAGGAATAAAGAACGCTGCTGCAAGAATTACTACCAAAACAAAAAACAGCTGTTTTCAGAACTCACAAACTCGCAAAAGTCTAAAGTGAACGGTTACCCGCGAATTCGCAAGAACTCGCACCGCGAACGTAGTTTTAGATTAATAGTCGACGAACTCACACGAACTGGGTAATGATATTGGTCACTCTGCGGCAGTGCTGCCGGGTTTTTGGTCAAATCCGCCTGTTTTTGGTCATTCTCGACATTAAACAGCTGATTATGCATAAAACAATATGAAGAAAATTTTAAATTGTAATTTCTTTATTTCAAAAATTTGTTAAATAAGACGCAATAATGAAGAACGCTGCTGCAAGAATTATAACCAAAACAAAAAGCAGCTGTTTGCAGAACTCACAAACTCGCAAAAGTCCAATGTGAATTTTACCCGCGAATTCGCAAGAACTCTCACCGCGAACGTAGTAGTAGATTATAGGTCGACGAACTCACACGAACTGGGTATTGATATTGGACACTCTGCGGAAGTGCTGCCGGGTTTTTCGTCATATGCTCCTGTTTTTGGTCATTCTCGACATTAAACAGCTGATTATGCATAAAACAACATGAAAAAAATTTTAAATTTTAATTTCTTTTTTTCAAAAATTAATTAAATAAGACGCAAGAATGAAGAACGCTGCTGCAAGAATTACAACCAAAACATACTCGCAAAAGTTCAATGTGAATTTTACCCGCGAATTCGGTAGAACTCGCACCGCGAACGTAGTAGTAGATTATAGGTCGACGAACTCACACGAACTGGGAAATGATATTGGTCACTCTGCGGCAGTGCTACCGGGTTTTTGGTCATATCCGCAAGTTTTTGGTCATTCTCGACAATAAACAGATGATTATGCATAAAACAATAGGTAGAGAATTTTAAATTGTAATTTCTTTTTTTCAAAAATTAATTAAATAAGACGCAGAAATGAAGAACGCTTCTGCAAGAATTACAACCAAAACAAAAAACAGCTGTTTTCAGAACTCCCATACTCGCAAAAGTTCAATGTGAACGGTTACCCGCGAATTCGCTAGAACTCGCACCGCGAACGTAGTTTTAGATTATTAGTCGACGAACTCGCACGAACTGGGTAATGATATTGGTCACTCTGCGGCAATGCTGCCGAGTTTTTGGTCATATCCTCTTGTTTTTGGTCATTCTCGACATTAAACAGCTGATTATGCATAAAACAACATGAAAAAAATTTTAAATTTTAATTTCTTTTTTTCAAAAATTAATTAAATAAGACGCAAGAATGAAGAACGCTGCTGCAAGAATTACAACCAAAACATACTCGCAAAAGTTCAATGTGAATTTTACCCGCGAATTCGGTAGAACTCGCACCGCGAACGTAGTAGTAGATTATAGGTCGACGAACTCACACGAACTGGGAAATGATATTGGTCACTCTGCGGCAGTGCTACCGGGTTTTTGGTCATATCCGCAAGTTTTTGGTCATTCTCGACATTAAACAGATGATTATGCATAAAACAATAGGTAGAGAATTTTAAATTGTAATTTCTTTTTTTCAAAAATTAATTAAATAAGACGCAGAAATGAAGAACGCTTCTGCAAGAATTACAACCAAAACAAAAAACAGCTGTTTTCAGAACTCCCATACTCGCAAAAGTTCAATGTGAACGGTTACCCGCGAATTCGCTAGAACTCGCACCGCGAACGTAGTTTTAGATTATTAGTCGACGAACTCGCACGAACTGGGTAATGATATTGGTCACTCTGCGGCAATGCTGCCGAGTTTTTGGTCATATCCTCTTGTTTTTGGTCATTCTCGACATTAAACAGCTGATTATGCATAAAACAACATGAAAAAAATTTTAAATTTTAATTTCTTTTTTTCAAAAATTAATTAAATAAGACGCAAGAATGAAGAACGCTGCTGCAAGAATTACAACCAAAACATACTCGCAAAAGTTCAATGTGAATTTTACCCGCGAATTCGGTAGAACTCGCACCGCGAACGTAGTAGTAGATTATAGGTCGACGAACTCACACGAACTGGGAAATGATATTGGTCACTCTGCGGCAGTGCTACCGGGTTTTTGGTCATATCCGCAAGTTTTTGGTCATTCTCGACAATAAACAGATGATTATGCATAAAACAATAGGTAGAGAATTTTAAATTGTAATTTCTTTTTTTCAAAAATTAATTAAATAAGACGCAGAAATGAAGAACGCTGCTGCAAGAATTACAACCAAAACAAAAAACAGCTATTTTCAGAACTCACAAACTCGCAAAAGTTCAATGTGAATTTTACCCGCGCTCTCGCAAGAACTCGCACCGTGAACGTGCTGCCGGGTTTTTGGTCATATCCTCCTGTTTTTGGTCATTCTCTACATTAAACAGCTGATTATGCACGAGACAATATGAAGAGAATTTTAAATTGTAATATTTTTTTTCAAAAATTAATTAAATAAGATGCAGGAATAAAGAACGCTGATGCAAGAATTACAACCAAAACAAAAAACAGCTGTTTTCAGAACTCACAAACTCGCAAAAGTCTAATGTGAACGGTTACCCTCGATCTCGCAAGAACTCGCACCGCGAACGTAGTTTTAGATTAATAGTCGACGAACTCCCACGAACTGGGTAATTATATTGGACACTCTGCGGCAGTGCTGCCGAGTTTTTGGTCATATCCTCCTATTTTTGGTCATTCTCGACATTAAACATCTGATTATGCATAAAAAAATACGAAGAGAATTTTAAATTGTAATTTCTTTTTTTCAAAAATTTATTAAATAAGACGCAGGAATGAAGAACGCTGTTGCAAGAATTACAACCAAAACAAAAAACAGCTGTTTTCAGAACTCTCAAACTCGCAAAAGTCCAATGTGAACGGTTACCCGCGATCTCGCAAGAACTCGCACCGCGAACGTAGTTTTAGATTATTAGTCGACGAACTCACACGAACTGGGTAATGATATTGGTCACTCTGCGGCAATGCTGCCAAGTTTTTCGTCATATCCTCTTGTTTTTGGTCATGAATGAAGAACGCTGCTGCAAGAATTACAACCAAAACAGAAAACAGCTGTTTTCAGAGCTCGCAAACTCGCAAAAGGCCAATGTGAACGGTTACCAGCGAACTCGCCAGAACTCGCACCGCGAACGTAGTAGTAGATTAATAGTCGACGAACTCACACGAACTGTGTAATGATTTTGGTCACTTTGCGGCAGTGCTGCCGGGTTTTTGGTCATATCCTCCTGTTTTTGGTCATTCTCGACTTTCAACAGCTGATTATGCATAAAACAATATGAAAAGAATTTTAAATTGTAATTTCTTTTTTTCAAAAATTAATTAAATAAGACGCAGGAATGAAGAACGCTGCTGCAAGAATTACTACCAAAACAAAAAACAGCTATTTTCAGAACTCACAAACTCGCAAAAGTTCAATGTGAATTTTACCCGCGAATTCGCAAGAACTCGCACCGGGAACGTAGTTTTAGATTATTAGTCGACGAACTCGCACGAACTGTTCAATGATATTGGACACTCTGCGACAGTGCTTCCGGGTTTTTGTTCATATCCTCCTGTTTTTGGTCATTCTCGACATTAAACAGCTGATTATGCATAAAACAATATAAAAAGAATTTTAAATTGTAATTTCTTTTTTTCAAAAATTAATTAAATAAGACGCAGGAATGAAGAACGCTGCTGCAAGAATTACAACCAAAACAAAAAACAGCTGTTTTCAGAACTCACATACTCGCAAAA
The DNA here is from genome assembly GCA_035041805.1 of Amiota mariae. Taxonomy (NCBI): domain Eukaryota; kingdom Metazoa; phylum Arthropoda; class Insecta; order Diptera; family Drosophilidae; genus Amiota; species Amiota mariae. Next base: position 98,395 of record JAWNKV010000350.1, read on the forward strand.
GTCCAATGTGAACGGTAACCCGCGAATTCGCAAGAACTCGCACCACGAGCGTGGTAGTAAATTATTAGTCGACGAATTCGCACAAACTGGGAAATGATATTGGTCACTCTGCGGCAGTGCTACCGGGTTTTTGGTCTTATCCACCTGTTTTTGGTCATTCTCGACAATAAACAGCTGATTATGCATAAAACAATATGAAGAGAATTTTAAATTGTAATTTCTTTTTTTTTCAAAAATTAATTAAATAAGGCGCAGGAATAAAGAACGCTGCTCAAGAATTACTACCAAAGCAAAAAACAGCTGTTTTCAGAACTCACAAACTCGCAAAAGTCCAATGTGAACGGTAACCCGCGAGTTCGCACGAACTCGCACCGCGAACGTAGTAGTAGATTATAGGTCGACGAACTCACACGAACTGGGTAATGATATTGGTCACTCTGCGGCAATGCTGCGGAGTTTTTGGTCATATCCTCCTGTTTTTGGTCATTCTCGACATTAAACAGCTGATTATGCATAAAACAATATAAAAAAAAATTTTAAATTGTAATTTCTTTTTTTCAAAAATTAATTAAATAAGACGCAGGAATGAAGAACGCTGCTGCAAGAATTACAACCAAAACAAAAAACAGCTGTTTTCAGAACTCACATACTCGCAAAAGTCCAATGTGAACGGTTACCCGCGAATTCGCAAGAACTCGCACCGCGAACGTAGTAGTAGATTATAGGTCGACGAACTCACACGAACTGGGTAATGATATTGGACACTCTGCGGCAGTGCTGCCGGGTTTTTCGTCATATCCTCCTGTTTTTGGTCATTCTCGACATTAAACAGCTGATTATGCATAAAACAATATGAAAAAAATTTTAAATTTTAATTTCTTTTTTTCAAAAATTAATTAAATAAGACGCAGGAATGAAGAACGCTGCTGCAAGAATTACTACCAAAACAAAAAACAGCTGTTTTCAGAACTCACAAACTCGCAAAAGTCCAATGTGAACGGTTACCCGCGAATTCGCACGATCTCGCACCGCGAACGTAGTTTTAGATTATTAGTCGACGAACTCGCACGAACTGTTCAATGATATTGGACACTCGGCGACAGTGCTTCCGGGTTTTTGTTCATATCCTCCTGTTTTTGGTCATTCTCGACATTAAACAGCTGATTATGCATAAAACAATATGAAGAGAATTTTAAATTGTAATTTCTTTTTTCCAAAAATTAATAAAATAAGACGCAGGAATAAAGAACGCTGCTGCAAGAATTACTACCAAAACAAAAAACAGCTGTTTTCAGAACTCACAAACTCGCAAAAGTCCAATGTGAACGGTTACCCGCGAATTCGCACGATCTCGCACCGCGAACGTAGTAGTAGATTATTAGTCGACGAACTCGCATGAACTGGGTAATGATATTGGTCACTCTGCGGCAGTGCTGCCGGGTTTTTGGTCAAATCCGCCTGTTTTTGGTCATTCTCGACATTAAACAGCTGATTATGCATAAAACAATATGAAGAAAATTTTAAATTGTAATTTCTTTTTTTCAAAAATTTATTAAATAAGACGCAATAATGAAGAACGCTGCTGCAAGAATTATAACCAAAACAAAAAGCAGCTGTTTGCAGAACTCACAAACTCGCAAAAGTCCAATGTGAATTTTACAAGAACTCTCACCGCGAACGTAGTAGTAGATTATTAGTCGACGAACTCACACGAACTGGGTATTGATATTGGACACTCTGCGGAAGTGCTGCCGGGGTTTTCGTCATATGCTCCTGTTTTTGGTCATTCTCGACAAGAAACAGCTGATTATGCATAAAACAACATGATAAAAATTTTAAATTTTAATTTCTTTTTTCAAAAATTAATTAAATAAGACGCAAGAATGAAGAACGCTGCTGCAAGAATTACAACCAAAACATACTCGCAAAAGTTCAATGTGAATTTTACCCGCGAATTCGGTAGAACTCGCACCGCGAACGTAGTAGTAGATTATAGGTCGACGAACTCACACGAAACTGGGAAATGATATTGGTCACTCTGCGGCAGTGCTACCGGGTTTTTGGTCATATCCGCAAGTTTTTGGTCATTCTCGACAATAAACAGATGATTATGCATAAAACAATATGTAGAGAATTTTAAATTGTAATTTCTTTTTTTCAAAAATTAATTAAATAAGACGCAGAAATGAAGAACGCTTCTGCAAGAATTACAACCAAAACAAAAAACAGCTGTTTTCAGAACTCACATACTCGCAAAAGTTCAATGTGAACGGTTACCCGCGAATTCGCTAGAACTCGCACCGCGAACGTAGTTTTAGATTATTAGTCGACGAACTCGCACGAACTGGGTAATGATATTGGTCACTCTGCGGCAATGCTGCCGAGTTTTTGGTCATATCCTCTTGTTTTTGGTCATTCTCGACATTAAACAGCTGATTATGCATAAAACAATATGAAGAGAATTTTAAATTGTAATTTCTTTTTTTCAAAAATTAATTAAATAAGACGCAGAAATGAAGAACGCTGCTGCAAGAATTACAACCAAAACAAAAAACAGCAATTTTCAGAACTCACAAACTCGCAAAAGTTCAATGTGAATTTTACCCGCGCTCTCGCAAGAACTCGCACCGTGAACGTGCTGCCGGGTTTTTGGTCATATCCTCCTGTTTTTGGTCATTCTCTACATTAAACAGCTGATTATGCACGAGACAATAAGAAGAGAATTTTAAATTGTAATATTTTTTTTCAAAAATTAATTAAATAAGATGCAGGAATAAAGAACGCTGATGCAAGAATTACAACCAAAACAAAAAACAGCTGTTTTCAGAACTCACAAACTCGCAAAAGTCTAATGTGAACGGTTACCCTCGATCTCGCAAGAACTCGCACCGCGAACGTAGTTTTAGATTAATAGTCGACGAACTCACACGAACTGGGTAATTATATTGGACACTCTGCGGCAGTGCTGCCGAGTTTTTGGTCATATCCTCCTGTTTTTGGTCATTCTCGACATTAAACATCTGATTATGCATAAAAAAATATGAAGAGAATTTTAAATTGTAATTTCTTTTTTTCAAAAATTTATTAAATAAGACGCAGGAATGAAGAACGCTGTTGCAAGACTTACAACCAAAACAAAAAACAGCTGTTTTCAGAACTCTCAAACTCGCAAAAGTCCAATGTGAACGGTTACCCGCGATCTCGCAAGAACTCGCACCGCGAACGTAGTTTTAGATTATTAGTCGACGAACTCACACGAACTGGGTAATGATATTGGTCACTCTGCGGCAATGCTGCCAAGTTTTTCGTCATATCCTCTTGTTTTTGGTCATGAATGAAGAACGCTGCTGCAAGAATTACAACCAAAACAGAAAACAGCTGTTTTCAGAGCTCGCAAACTCGCAAAAGGCCAATGTGAACGGTTACCAGCGAACTCGCCAGAACTCGCACCGCGAACGTAGTAGTAGATTAATAGTCGACGAACTCACACGAACTGTGTAATGATTTTGGTCACTTTGCGGCAGTGCTGCCGGGTTTTTGGTCATATCCTCCTGTTTTTGGTCAATCTCGGCATTCAACAGCTGATTATGCATAAAACAATATGAAAAGAATTAGAAATTGTAATTTCTTTTTTTCAAAAATTAATTAAATAAGACGCAGGAATGAAGAACGCTGCTGCAAGAATTACTACCAAAACAAAAAACAGCTATTTTCAGAACTCACAAACTCGCAAAAGGCCAATGTGAATTTTACCCTCGAATTCGCGAGAAACTCGCACCGCGAACGTAGTTTTAGATTAATAGTCGACGAACTCAGCACGAACTGGGTGATGATTTTTGGTCACTTTGCGGCAGTGCTGCCGAGTTTTTGGTCATATCCTCCTGTTTTTGGTCAATCTCGGCATTAAACAGCTGATTATGCATAAAACAATATGAAGAGAATTTTTAAATTGTAATTTCTTTTTTTCAAAAATTAATTAAATAAGACGCAGGAATGAAGAACGCTGCTGCAAGAATTTCAACCAAAACAAAAAACAGCTGTTTTCAGAACTCACAAACTCGCAAAAGTCCAATGTGAACGGTTTCCCGCGAATTCACAAGAACTCGCACCGCGAACGTGAACGTAGTAGTAGATTATAAGTCGACGAACTCGCACCGCGAACGTAGTAGTAGATTATAAGTCGACGAACTCGCACGAACTGGGTAATGATATTGGTCACTCTGCGGCAATGCTGCCAAGTTTTTGGTCATATCCTCCTGTTTTTAGTCATTTTCGACATTAAACAGTTGACTATGCACAAAACAATTCGAAGAAAATATTAAATTGTAATAATTTTTTTCAAAAATTTATAAAATATGTAGCAGGAATGAGGAAGGCTGCTGCAAGAATTATTTGCATACTATGCAAATTGTTCTCAATCATCTATTTCTCGCACAATTTCCATTTTAATTTCTCACAATTGGCCACAACGTTCTATTTGTATGTACAACCAAAACAAAAAACAGCTCGTTTCAGAACTCGCAGAAGACCAATGTTAACGGTTACCCCCGAATTCGCAAGAACTCGTACCGCGAACGTAGTAGTAGATTATTAGTCGACGAACTCGCACTAACTGGGTAAAGATAAAGATATTGGTCACTCTGCGGCAGTGCTGCGAAGTTTTTGTTCATATCCGCCCTTTTTTGGTCATTGTCGACATTAAACAGCTGATTATGCACAAAACAATTTGAAGAAAATTTTAAATTGTAATTTATTTTTTTCAAAAATTTAATAAAATAAGTAGCAGAAATGAATAAGGTTGCTGCAAGAATTATTTGCATACTAAGCAAATTGTTCTCAATCGTCTATTTCTCGCGCTATTTCAATTTTAATTTCTCACAATTGGCCACAACTATTTCTATTTCTATTTGTATGTACAACCAAAACAAAAAAAACAGAACTCGCATTGTGAACGTAGTACATATATAATTACAAATTATGATTTAGTTATTAACATGAGCAATAGCGACAATGGACTTCAGGACAGGGAGAGAGTTCAGGAAGGATTGGAGGAAATTCGAAAGTGCTGGACCTGACTTGAATGGGAATCGAACCCGCGATGTCAGCTTGGCGCACTAACCATTCAGCCAGCAAGCCACGTTGTGTTCAATTTGAACATTTTTTTTTTTTTTAATTTATGTTCAAAATCCATTGTTTTTTACATCAATATGTACGTATTCTCAGGGATATTTTCTACCAATTTGTGAACATGGGTACTGAGAATATTATTCCATTTGTGCCTCACTCTACCTCAAAGTAAATTATCCATAGTGAGAGCTCTATTGCATTTTGAAATTCTCCCCTTCTCCAATAGCCACAGATTTTCGGTCGGATTGAGATCTGAACTTTACGGCGTCCATTCCTGAGTTTTACGCGCAATATGCTTTCGGTTATCATCTAGCTGGATGATCTTTTCATGTTTGGAATTCGGTATGGCGTCCACAAAAACACGTATCTGATCTTATTTTCTTATAATAACCTATATTCCATCTAGAGGAATACCTAAATGAGGCTTAATTTTGAAGTTGTACACTCAGACAGACTTACGGACATGACTAAATCAACTCGTCTCGTCGCGCTGATCAAGAATATATATACTTTATGAGGTCTCCGATTTCTCCTTCTGTGTGTTACAAACTTCATGACAAATTTATAATACATATTACTACTTATTCACTGCGTGAAGAGTATATAAATAATGCAATTAATGTAATACTACTTAGAATATAGCATATATATGAACATATGTATCTATATATTTCACAACTTTTGTGGATCCTTAAAGTCATGGCTTCCTCCTAATTTTGAGCCTTTACTCTTTTATTATGAAATCAAACTACATATTGTATTTGCCATCAAGATCAATATATTTCAAAAAGGCCTATTAAAATTTATTTTCAGTGATGAATATACATCACAATAGTACACATATCACATTTATAATTTATTTAATATTACACAAAAAAACAAAAAAAATATGTATCAAAAAATACTAGTATTATGTTATATTATAGTTCATGAACATGTATACAAATACCACATATAGTTTTCTATTTAAGTCACCTTCAAAATTTGGTGTTATACATTTACTTATAAGTAATTCTGTAAATATTTTATACATAGACAATTATTATTAATTATTTTTAATAAATTCGAAGGAATGATAAAATGGTTTTGTATAAAATTTGTTGCAGATGTCGATGAAGCTAAGCTAAGTTCGAAGACATCTGATATTATGTGAGATTTTAAAAAAGTCTACGACGACACTTGGGTCTCTCAAAGTCTGATACTCTTAATTCAGTCGGAGAGTTGTAGGATTTTGCAATCTCCATTATAACGTATTTGGTAGTACCGCTAAATGCCTGAAATGAGAATTGTGTGCAGATAAAAAAATACGATAGAACAATACAATATTAAATTTGGTTTTCTTTCTGAAGATAATAAAAATAACTTTCACACAAACACACAAAAATAATATGTACATAATACTTACAAACTTCATTGTATTAAAAAATAATTACCTCTAAATCACTTTCTTCCATAATTTCATCAAATATTTTAACTTGAAATGGTAAGCCAAAAAATGTTTCATATGCCGCTGCTTTCACTTCTTCTCTAGATGTAGTTACCGGCAACTCCCATACTTGCCATAAGGATCTAAAGAATATCACTGAAAGATTTGGAAGGCTTTGGAACTGGGACATATCGACACGGCCACCTGGTACTAAAATTATTACAAAATAAATAAAAGTCTTTCTTTAAATAGAAAACTTATTTTGAAACATACTATAACTATATGATCTAGTCAGAGCTAAAAATTGTTCCCTGTTAAAACGCTTAATTAAATATCTTATGAGAGTCAAGACCATGTAGATTTCATTTTGGTTTAAATGTAGGATAAGTATACCGAATCGCTCCACGAAAGATTCAACAATTGCAATCGGTACTTCCTCTGAGCTCAGAAATAAATCAGCCAAATAAAAAAAACGAAGCTTGTTTGGCTTCGTTAAAAAATTGGTCTCGTCAAAGAGACCGTACAGTTTAGAGTAAAGTTTTCGAATTGAAATTTTTTCTGCGCGGATAAGCTTGTAAATGTTCTCTATTGAATAGTCGCTTACAGATCCTCCTGAAAAATATATGATAAATTAATTAGTTATTAGTTTTTTGTATGAAGTCATTTAACATACCGACTACCAAGGAATTCAATAAAAATACAGTTGTAGAATGAGGTTTCAACGAAACATGTACAAAGAAAACTTCCTTCAATGCTGCCAGTATTTCGCAATACAGACTAGATGATACATTTACAAGGTTAAAATTTTTCAATACCAATTTCCACACGATCTTGATGTTTTTGAGTGTAGTTTCTGTATCGAATTTCTCTAATGAGATGTGAATATAAAGGTCGTTTCTCAATATTCTTTCATTAATCCCACAGGATCGAACCAATGCCATTACGTTAATTGCCAAAATTTCATTAGAAAAATTTGCCAAACTTACATAGTTTGGGAGAACATCCCAAGTATGTTCCAATATATCCAAGTACTTTTTGTACTTCTGGAACATAAGGAGGACCGGTGGTCTTTTCACGTTCCTCGATAACATAGCATCAAGAATGGAAGACAAACGTTCTACATTCAGTTCGTCTGCTCCTTCTTGAGCTACAAGGTAGTAAGTCTCCAGTTTCAATAGTTTCATTGCTGCATCCAAGCAACCACGAGCATCTATCCAATCTGTGGCATCAATATTATGTAGGATAATTTTAAACGCCACATTCAATTGTTTTTTAGCCGTTTTTTTGTATATACGACTTTGCAAATTTGAGGTACAATTATTTAAGATTTTTACAAACATTTTTTCCAAATGTTTTACTCCATCCAAGATTTCTAGATGTTTTTTTGCTAGAGATTTCTAAAATAAATGAATATAATACGTATATAGTATTATAGTTCGATCAGCTTATAAATGACGACTTACCTTAATCAAAGCAACTATCAAAGTCACTTCGGTCATGTCCATTATTTCACAAGCCATAAGATGCTTGACACGCACCCTAATGTGACGCGTCGCAATGGTTGCTTCTGCATTCTTTGGAATAGTTAGTTTCTTTGATCTCGGCATTTTTAAATTGTCTTCTTATTTTGTTTCAATTCAAAAAAATTCCAAAAATACTTTCGATTCACAATAATCAAACGTGAATAATTAATTGTATAGATTATAGATCATATAATTTTAATTTTTTTTAAATATCATAAATTTCTTTAGAACATTAATGGACAGACTAGAAATTTGCATGAAATATAATATAATGAAAATGCTAAAACATAATACATAATTAAAAAATTCAAAAAAAGACTAATTTTGGCAATGTCGAAGTTGTAATACTCTTCACGCCTCTCCTAGTGGTCTGAGGGTCTTGAAATTTACATGGTTGGTGTATATGGGTCAGGCACTTATATATACGAGATGTCCAAATTTCAGTTCTATATTACAAAAAACAAATAAGTTTTTCTAATAAAAACTTTCATTTCGATCCGTAGTGGTCCGATTCAGCTGATTCCGACAAATGTACTGCGTATGGGAAAAAGAAAGCTCCGTGCAAAATTTCAGGTCTTTAGCTCAAAAACTGAGGGACTAGTTTGCATACATACAGATGGATAGACAGACATACGGACAGACGCACATGGCTAGACCAACTCGTCTCGTCGCGCTGATCTTATACTTTATTAGTATTACAATCAGACGCACACTGGCATCAATTTCCATCGAAAACATTTAAGCACCGGTGGTCACCTACGTGTCGGACATACTAAACTCACGCACTGACAACTTCCTACCGGCACACCGCCGCAACTCTTCCTCTGCGGAGTCACGGCATCCATTGACCACGTTCTATAAGTCTGTCCAACCTGGGGGAAAATTGAGGCTATATTTTGTAAAGGCATAAAACCATCAGAATTATTAACAGGAATGCACTTCGTTTAATATTGATTTAGTTTATAATTTCCTATTCTAATCATCATAATTTTAAAATCACCTTAGAGTCATAGACCTTGGTAGCTAGTACTCTTTTCCTAATTTTAGGTTTAGTATTTTATATTATATATAAATATTATAAATAAGTAAATATTGTAAAGGGGCACAATAGATCTTATAGGTCGCAGTCCTACATCCCCCAACAAAAATAATAAATATTGTAAAATCAAAACCACTTTTGAATTATCTACTCTGAAATAAGTACTTGATTTGCGTACTAATTTGAAGTGATTATAAGTAAATATATGTTGTATTTTGCGCCTGCAGTAGGAATGAAAATCATTCACTTTTTTATATACTAACTCCAAATGATTACTAGTAGTTATCATACTCTTTTGAAATTATTACGTGCGTATTTCACATTTTATTTATATACTATGAGTAAAAAAGTTGGTGTTGTCGATCACGAATTTACCCAGTCTAAAACGAGTGGGGCGAAGTGAGTGGACGCATATTAATAAAAAAAAAACACCAACAACAGCAACACAGAACAACATCAAATTCGGTTTAATCGAGACTTCATATTTCATCTCAGACACTAATATGACTGTTTGCTAACTTTGAGCAAATCTCCCACATCGAGGGAATGTGTTTCCGAGAAAATTTATAAATATTATAAGTTGAGAAGAAGTTGAGGTTTTAGTTTAAATCACTTGATTATAATTGCTAATATTTCTCGGCTAATAGGACACAGAATGTTGTGTGTACAAGGAATCACTACCATCACATTTACACTTTACATTCCCTAGTACAGTAGACTTGACCTCCTACTTAAAACTCACTTCTCTGACTGAAAAGATGTGGCAACTGGTTCTGAAGTAACCGTACGGATACGGCAATCTTCGCAATACCTTGACTCGATCTTTACAGATCGGAAGATTTTCTATTCCATCAGTACTTCTTCACCCTACAAATCGCCTGGCATCGGCGGTGTTCTCCCGATAATGCTACAGAAGCTTCAGGACAAGGCTAAGGACAATTTTTAAAGCGTGTATTATTTTTAACCATATACTAATCAGCTGCAGAAGAATAAAGGTAGTCTTCATACCAAAGTCAGTGAAGATTGATCATGAATCCGTAAAAGATTTCAGGCCAATCACGGTCAATTCGTCGTTCCTCTTGAAGACGATGGAAAGAGTATTGGAGCTCCATCTTCGATCTGCTATTGATAAATATCCCAACTCGACCTGCCAACATACGTACCTCAAAGGTAAATCCACGGAAACGGCTCTTCATGAGATAGTCCGCACAGCAGATAGAGCGATTTACTACAAACAATACTCGCTAGTAGCCTTCTTAGATATAGAGGGCGCTTTCAATAATGTGAGCACGAGTGCTATCCAAGATTCTCTAGCTGGGATTGGCGTAGAAGAAGGCATTATAGAATGGAGAGTAAATATGCTGAAAACCAGAACAGTATGATCAGAGCGAGGTAACTCGACTCTAACTATTGTAGATATGTCAGTAGAGGGACACCACAGGGTGGGGTAATCTCTCCTCTGTTGTGGCTTTTAGTCATAGATAACATCCTCAAAGTATTGGAGAGGACGGGGGCAAGGGTAGTTGCGTATGCAGACGACGTTGTGATTTTTGTATCAGGGCTGTTCCCTAGCGTGATAAGCAACATCATGCAAGGAGCTCTGGGGAAACTGTTAAAGTGCGGGATGTGGACTAAATGTTAACCCGAGCAAGGCGGAACTGATACTTTTCATAACGAAAACTAAAATACCGACTTTCCGCCTTCCTACTCTGAATGGACAACAGCTTCATCTTTCATATAAGGCCAAATACTTAGGAGTTATGCTGGACGCAAAACCAAATTGGAAATCCAATATAGAGTTACGGGCAAAGAAAGCCTGTGTGACTTTTTACTCCTGCAAAAGATTGCATGGATGTAAACAGCATTTGTACGTCCGATACTAACATATGGTGCAATTGTTTGGTGGCCAGCTCTAGGAAAGGGATATATAGTGCACAAACTAAGCAGTGTGCAGAGGACGGCCTATGTAGGAATCACAGGAGCCATGCGCACGTGTCCCACGGCATCGCTGAACGTACTACTATATCTGCTCCCCATTGATCTCCACATTAAAAACATTGTCTGCAACAACGCGGTAAGGCTGAAAGAGACTGGTTGATTGTATGGACATAGTATGATACTAGGAGCGACTACATAGTGGCACATAACAGCTTTGAGAGCACCTTCAAGGTAAAATTGCCTACCAGGATGGAGTGGAAAGAAAATAGTTTTCAGAGTGATTTTGACTTTACGGATGGTTCAAAGATGGAATGTGGTGTAGGTGCAGGGATGCACTCACCACAATTAAACTTATCCCACTCCTTTCGCCTACCTAACGAGGCCATGGTCTTTCAGGCAGAGGTTCTGGCTATTAGAGAGGCATGTCGTCTGGCGGAACATAACGTACCCGAAGGTCGTAAGATAGCTATTTTCGTTGATAGTCAGGCGGCACTCAAAGCTTTGCAATCCACCGTTGTGAAGTCTAAGCTCGTAAGGGAATGTAGGATGGCGATAAGCGACCTAAGTCGTAGAGCGGATGTCACTATATAGGAACATTAAGGGAAATGAGAAGACTGATGAAACAGCTCGCTTGATTCATCGCTAGCGGAACAAGTCCCGATTCCACTGGCGGTTGTCAAGAGGAGCAACTTCCTACTTTTCCTTCAGTAGGCTAATACTATGTGAAAATATCTCGAATCTTGCAGAGTGGTGCGTGCTACCTGGCCTAAGTACAACGAAAATAGTTCTTTTAGACTAACAAATAGAAGACGCAAAGTTACCGCAAGGTTCACAGCGGTTTTTACTAGTCACTGGTGTGTTGGGACTCACGCGGTGAGACTGGGTATTCCCTACAGGAGCTTTTGTAGGCTGTACTGACGTGAAGGAAAAAGAATCACTATCAATCTATGTCAATGCCCAGCACTGGCGAGAGCTGGAAACAAGTTTCTAGGCAAATATATTTTTGATATCCTCTCGGACTGTTCGGTCACATGTCCGGGTGACCTTCTAAAATACCTAAACTCTACGGGATGGGTGGTTTCAAAACGGTATTTAAGTGCTAATTGTGGCTTATTAGTGGATTATACAAGTCAGCCACGGTAACCAACCAAGCAACCATCACACTTTTCTTTAGTTACAGCTGGTTGTGTTATCATAAAATCTTTTGTCCTTTTCTTTTTTGTGCTTGTTGTATCCTTCGTAGTATTGGCATAGCAGCTGACCGAAACTTTCTTCCGTTTTGTTGTTCCTCCTACAGATAATCGTGTTTATTATATTTTCACCACAACGAGGATCATCTGTTGTGAGAAAACATTACCGCGTTGTTGTTCTCCCCAAACAATGGCTTTATAATGTCTACCCTCTCCACGCTTAACACACTTCCATGTATACTTTATGCGGTCCCCAGTGGCTCATATTTCTATGCATTACAAACAACAATGTGATATTCTTTAATTATGGATTAAAGGTCTCAAGTACTTATATACATATGTATGTACATAGGATTAGCCGCTCTCCTATGGTTCGTTCATTATTGAATATCTTAAATTGATCAATTGCAAAGTCAAACAATCAAAACAATATCCCAAATTCTATTGATTATTTCTGGACTTCCCATTATTAAGTGTGCATTATAAATGGATGTAGAAACACATGGAAATTCCTTTTAACTTATCTAATCTTTGTAAAACACAATTTTGTTAATTTCATTTCATTAAGTCATGCTTTTCTGTTTCTTTTATAACTTTCAGTTTATTAACTTATTAAAACAATTATGTATTTTATTTATATTATTGTAAATCATTTAGAAAATAGTTTTTTTTTGTACACTTTCATTTCTCCATAATGTAGTTACACTTAACACTTAAATTTTTAAGGGCTCATTTGAATAGCCACATACACATCTATGCATTATGTTGTGTTCTAGGTACATATCACGTAAGTATATATTTAGTTTTAGTTTTAATTTATGGTTTTTTTTTAACTTTAAGTTATCTTCGCAAAATTTTTTTTTTTTTTGAGCATCAAAACTTTATACACTTAATAAAAATAAACCGATTATTATAAAATTATAAAATAAAACTATATGCTTAGATTATGGACTTTCTTTTGTAGTTAGTTAGAATTTCTAAAATAAATCCCATCGTCGCTTAAATTTATCAAACTCTGGCAAATGGAATCCATCTGGAGTATGATAGTTCATTGATATTTTCTGTACAACCGATTTGGTTATTGCGTCAAAGACCTGAAATGAAATCAAATCAAATAAAATCAAGTAAAATAAAACATAATATTAAATGTGATGTCTAAATTCAATCCAAATTATTATATAACTTTCACACAAGAAATTTGGATTTGGAAGTCTAGAGCTTGACATCCACGGAAGCAGAGGTTATCGGAGGTGATGCCTAAATTCAATCCAAAGTATTATATAACTTTCACACAAGAAATTTGGATTTGGAAGTCTAGAGCTTGACATCCACGGAAGGAGAGGTTATCGGAGGCGCAGGTGGTTTAACAAAGAAAGAAAAATTCATAGACGCGTGCCTTAAAATAATTCGCTTGTCTGCTGCTGTAATTACAGAAGGGGGCCGGCCTTTCATATTTTTCCCATAGGTATGCTCATTGCTTAAAAATGAGGTAATAACTTTACGGTTGCGTTTAATATTTTTTGATATTTGAAAGATTGTGTGGCCACACTCCCTATAAGCCTTTATTTTTGCCTTTTCTGTCTCATCCAACGCTTTTGCTTTTCCCATATTTAGTTTATTTAATTGAAAATTGGTCAAGTAAATAATACTTTTAATAACAAAAAAATTAACACGAAACGGAAAATGTTCTAATCGGCTGTCGCTAAAAATATGCATGTATTTTTGTCTCACTTCAAAGAAAACAGTAAAACCAAATAACGGTTCACTTCCAAATGTCATTTTTTTTTTTTAGTATGAGTGTAAATGAAGAAGAATAAAATAAAAAAATAATGAGCATGATACCTATTCACAATTCTAAGTTATTTGCATTTATACTGAAAGGTTTGAATTGCTAATTGGTTATGGGGCAGTGTATATCTTAGCTTCATTTATACATTGGGACCAACAAAAAAAAGAAAAAAAGAGATAATACTACAGCATGGCTGTAAGCCGTTAGCTGAATTCTGCAACTAAAAATTGTCTATAATTTAATGTAGTGCTTGTCAAAATTTTCCATAGGATTTCATGGTCGCAGTTTAGTATTGTTATCACCTCACTTTCTTCAATTGTCGTTCTGTTGAAGTGTGATACCCTAAATTCATTTAAAACTGGGCATCTTCCTATGAAGTGAGTCAGAGTTTCTGCTCGTCCCTGTTGTATAACGAGCAGATGGTTGACATTTCTGGTGTGAATCGGTTTGCCTTTAGTGGTAGTTTGTATGTAGCAGCGAGGATTTATGATCACCGTTATTTCCCGTTCGGTTAGGTTCACTTTGAAATATTTTCCTCCAGCTGCAGGTATTTGTTGAATAGGTTTGGACTATCTGCTGCTTTTTCCAGCATTGTGCTCCAAGATTTTGCTTTTAATGCATCAAGGAGCCGATTGCAGTCCTTATACCAATCTTGTCTCTACCCCAACAGTCTATTGAAACATTATATTATGTTTCTACGCTTCTTGCTAAAATTAATTTGGATAATTTGTGCGGTGATCTATCTGTTATATATGAAATACCGCTGAAACTTGTTTACCTCTTCCCGCAGTGCGAATCCCCAAACCTGTGCCGCATATGAGCATAAGAAGTTACGCCATGTCGAGTAAATGCTGTTTTTTGCTTGTTTAATTCGATTGCTTGACAAGACAATTTTGGTGTGAGGGTTAAGCCCAGATAACAGTATTCCGATGGTACCTTCACCTATTCTTATATATACTTAAATAAATAGACATTTATATACTATACTTACATACTATAAACTACACTTATAAACACGCCAAGCTGACATCCTAGAGTCACGGTTTCGATTCCCGCTCAAGTCTGGTTCTGCACTTTTCTAATTTTCGCCAAACCTTCCTAACTCTCCCCCCTGAGCTGGAGGCCTTTGTCGCTATTGCTCATATAATTAATAACTAAATTATAATTTGTAATAATTATAATCTTATTTCTATATACATACCTACTTATATGGTATAGTACACTATTGGTAATCAAAATTAATAATAGGCAAATTACACTTAATAAACAACAATTTTGCAGGTTTCTCGCTCTCTAATCGAATTCTCAATGGTGCATAAATTAAAATGGCTCTTGGTGGTATCATTATTATCATCTTCTCATCGTCAATGCTGATTTTCAACATATCTGCCAGATTTGAGTAAACACTTTGCGGTGGCGGTGAAAACAGGTAGCTCGTACACGATTCATCAACACGATGCAATTTCATCCTAGGTCTCTTGGCGACAGGAGGTCCGTCGTCATTAGCTTCACTTACAGCTCTTTGAAGACCCAAATGCAGCGTTAGCAGACGCAATAGTTTAGATTGAACTTTGTCCTTAATAAATTTATCAAAAAACTTTAATTTGTACCTTATGTCCAGATATGTAGCAAGCGAATATATTGCTTGGAAGGTCACAAAATCTTGAATTGATGACTTCGATTAGTTTTTTTATAATATTTTTGAGGAATGTGAAAAGGAGCGAGAAATGTGACCTCACATGCAATGACAACATGTAAATATACCTCCTATAAAACTATGTTAAAAAACATGCGGAGTCGAATGCGCAGGTACGATTTCTTGCGGATGTTCTGCTGATGCGGAAACGAAGTTCCGATACAACACTAGTACATATAATACAACAAATAACAGAGCTCATCTGATTTGGGTGCCAGGCCCTTCAAGCCTGATGGTTAGATCAATATGCCCGTAATAGACTAAGATTCCTTTATTGAATCACATGGAGGGATATAAAACATTCACATATGAAGCAAATAAGTCATTAATGACTATTGTAGTACAATAAAATATGTAATGAAACCAAAAACAATGTCGATCATTTGTTATGCTTCTCTAACATAGACCAAACTTTGGTAACTAGGTAACAATTACCTAGAACTGATATATATCGCCAACATCTTTTCTAAGAAAATCTAGAAAATCTTTTGCAGTCGAACTTCTACGCATACAAAACATCACCATATTATTACAAATTGATTTCTCGTACTCATCGAATATTACGATTATTATTTTGAAGCCTGAAATTAAAATTGTATGCAATGTGAAAATATAATCAGAGGATTCACATAAAAATAAAATGTTTACAAGAAAAACCTACACTAGGAGGAATAAGTCCCTTCATCCATTGAAGATTATGTAATTCAATCCGTTTTGAAGAAGAATTGTAACGTATGTTGAGCCCGAGCAATCTATTCGAAACCCTTCTTAATATATTAGAAGATTAAACAATTTTGTTTGGAAAATATCACAAAAATAAAGCAATTCAAATTGCGAAATAAGATAAGCACATGAATTGATCTTCATCATTTGGACTCGTAGGACAATTAACATTTTTTTGATGGTCAAGTAATTTATTGCCATTGATATGGGTAAAGGGAAATCGCTATCTTTGGAAGAGAAATTCAAAATTGAAGCAGTCGGGGTTGTTAATAAGTGAAATATCGAAAAAAAAAAATATAAAAAATCAGCCAAGTGTGAGTCGGACTCGCACACGGAGGGTTCCTACCATCGTACAAGATTTTTTGCTTAAAATATAAAATTATGTTTAAATTTAATAGCCTAAAAGTAAACTACAATTAACAGCTCAAAGTATACCACAAAAAACAAAAAATTGTTAAACAAAAGGTTAAACAAAAGGTTAAATTAAAGAACAATGCTTCTAAAAATGAATATTTTTAGTATTTGTCGTTCTACACACAAGTGAATCACACACTTTGTGAAAATTTCAACTCGCTACCTATTACGGTTCATGAGATAGAGCAGGAGACGGACGGACGGACATTGTAAGCTTATAAATAGGGTCCCGTTAGTTCCCTATGGGTACGGAACCCTAAACAAAGACTAACTTTGGCTATGCCGAAGTTTGAATACTCTTCACGCTCCTCCTAGTGGTCCGAGGGTATTTATAAGGTTGGTGGATATGGGTCAGAATCTAATAGCATTTAAATTTTAAGTCGATAGTACAAAAAACAAAAAAGTTTTTTAATAAGAACTTTCATATGGAGCCCGGTTTGTATGGGGGTACCCCCCTCCCCTCCCTTTGTGGTCCGATTCAGCTGATTCCGACAAATGTATTGCATATGGTCAGGTCAAAAGATGCAAAAATTCAACTCTCTAGCTCAAAAACTGAGGGAATAGTTTGCATATATGCAGAAAGACATATGGACGTCTAAATCAACTCGTCTCGTCGCGGTGATCAAGAAAATATATACTTTATGGGGTCTCCGATGTCTCCTTCTGTGTATTACAAACTTCATGAAAAACTTATATTACTATTCACTGCGTGAATAGACGAGACGAATTGATTTAGCCATGTCTGTCTGTCCGTCTGTATGTATGCAAATTAGTCCCTCAGTTTTCGTGCTACAGAGCTGAAGTACTAAGCTTGCTTTTCATCATACGCAATACAAAAGAATGTGTTAAGATTTATTTAGGAAAACTATTTTTTTGAAATCACAAGAATAATTGTGTAAACTGAATTTACTTACTTACCTACTTAGTGTTTGGTTGGTGAAGGTCTAAAGTGAGACTTTCAACTATATATGTATATAACTATATACTGTCTGGATAACACACTAGTATGAAAATTCACTGTCTTGATATCGCACTATCATGAAAATCTAATGTCTTGATATTACACTATGTGTTTGTCTGATTTAAATATGAATGAATGCACAAATTGTTATGAATTTATAAATACATTTAGGCAAGAAAATGAATTTTCTTTTATCGCAAAAAAAAAAAAAAATAGCGAACCAATGAAGCAAATGGTTGTTTCAGGAAGCGATGCGCACGCACTATTAATTTAATCTGTGCAAATACAAATGAAGCAAACTTCAAACTTTCAAATCAATTGTAAGTGTTCTGCTTCGGCAACCACTTCGGCTGAAGAACTCGGCATGTAAGAGAGTGAAAATGTGCGCACAAAAAAGTGCGTGCTAAAGGCGCAGTCTCCGTCGTGGTTTTAGTATATATGTAAGTGCAAACATATTTTCTTTTCAGCCCTTACAGAGTCAATGATCAGAACAACTTTCAAGTACTTGTTCACTTAGTTCATTCGCATTTGGTCAGCATTTGAAATGAAACATTTGAAACTGTTTGATCGACGGAGTACTTGAGAAACAAGCTTTGTTCATATTGAGAAAAATGCTTTTGTTTGCCAGTGCAAATGAATTCGTACAAAACTCTATTCGGCTGAAGAACTCGGCATTTAAGAGAGAAAAGTTGCGCATAAAAAACTGCGTGCGAAAGATGTAATTTTTGTGTATACGTGTATACATTTTTTTTCGACCCTTACAGAGTCAAATACTTAGAGGATGCATGATCCCCCACCCCCACAACAACCTAAATCCAGACATCACACAAGGCCGTAAGACTTTTGGGAGAATTCAACCTTGTGTTTAACCTAACCTAATTGTTAACACCCTTATAATGTGTGAAAGTCATATAAAAACAAATCAAATAAACTAAAAAAAAAGTGTAAATTTTAAACAAAATTTTTTACCTCAAATTCTTTTTTATCCAAGATTTTAGAAAGCTCAGATTCTTCCATTGGTGTAAATGAGAATACTGCACGTGCTGCATTTGTCACTTCTGGTATAGCATTCTCCTTTAGTAAATCAATTTCCCACAAGAAACTTGAACGTGCTCCCGATTTCATTGGTTCGGATTCCTCCATAATGTAAGGATCTTCCATAACTAATAAGAAGAAGAATTAAAGAAATATTGTTATATGATCTATGACAATATACATAATTCATTATTACCTTCTTTCGGTATTTTAGCAATAACTAAATTTTTGAGACTAGAATGACGTTGGATTAAAATTCTTATGAAACACAAAAGTATCATGGTATCATTTGGATTTAAAGTCAAAGTGAGCCGAGCAAGACGCTTAACGAATGCAGCAACTAGAGCTTCAGGTAAATGTGTTGAGCTTAAAAATAGATCGGCCAAATAGATAAGACGTGTCTTGTATTTGGAAACAAAAACTTCTGGCTCAAACATAAAATACAGTTTTCTATAAATATCTGGAAATGTGATGTTTTGTGTTTGCATAAGGACATAAATGCCATGAAGAGACAACAAGCTTATGGCACCACCTGCATAAATAGAAAATTATGATTTCTATAAGAGATTAAATTTAGAGCGAATAAAACTTGCCAGATTCCATAGAGTCCATTAGGAAATCAGTTAGACCCAGAGGATTGTCGATAAAATCGATGAAAACTTCATTTAATGCCAACAGTAGTTGACGATGTAGGCTAAGATTCATATTTATTTTGTTAACAGCTTGCAGCAATATTTGCCAAACGTTATTAATATTCATTACAAGATGTTCCAATTTGTAAGTATCTTGATTAGCCGAACACAAAAAACGATTATCTTTTGAGTAACTCTCAGTTGGATTAGACGAGCGTATTAAAGCCAAAACATTATGGGCATAAATTCCATTGGTAAACTTTTGAGATTTAACAAAACTGGGAAGAAGCTTCCAAACGGAATGCAAAACATCAAGATTCATTGTGTAATCCTTAAACATAATGATAATTGGTGGTGTATTAACGGTAGTTGATAGTAATGCCTCAAGAATTGAGTAAAAACGCGATGCTTGAAATCCATGTCTTTTACCAACTCCTGGATTGGAACCTTCAGTAACAAGAAGTGTCATCACTGACTCCAAGCATGTGCTAGCTTCTGTCATTACATTGGTCTCAAAATTACTTAGAAGAAATCGGTAAACTATATCGAGTTGGATTCTTAATTCATATTGATATGAACTGTTGGGATCTTCGTCCACTCTCTGCATTGTTGCAGGCGGCGCTCGCTGCTGCGGTGGGTGCGACGATGGTTGTTCTACTAATACCTCCAGAGGTTGGTGCGGTGCTGGCGGAGTTGTATTACCAGTTTCCAAGATGTTCTTAAACAATACTTTTAAGAAAATTGCCCCATCCACGAATTTAACACGTTTATCTGCTATGGCTTTCTAAAATAAATTTAAAATTTGATAAATCTCTCTCAATTTTGGGTAGGTCAGTCTCTCAGAAATAATGTGTACACCTACCGTACACATGGAAACAATCCATATTAATGTATTTGCATCTTTTTTTTCTGCATTCAATAGTTGATTTGCCTTCAGTTTTAACTCTTTGAGACCGATGGTGGTTGATTCGTGTCCATTGGCCACTGTGGTATTGGAGTTGGTATTGTTAGAGTTGGTATTGTTGGAGTTGGTATTCGATTGAAGTGTCGTCGATGGGCCATTGCCTCTTACGGTATTATTTAATCTAACTTTCTTATTTGCACTCATTTTGCTTTTCTTTCTTTCTTACAATTCTACAAATAACTGTTCATTTGGTTCATTACAAAAATAAAAAATACATGGAAACAATTTTAAGCCACCCACTAGACACCTTTAACACTCACACCAAAACTACTATCCAAACTGCAGACAGACAGACTGCATGCACGAACACGAGGCGGAGTTCGAAACAGCAGACTTACCATTTTTACATTGAATATTAAGCATTAAAATTGCCACGCAAATCAAATATTGCAATATTATAATTAGCGTAATAAGTACAAATTTACATAGAACAAATAAATTTTCAATCTAAAGTGTTTAAAAGCAATTCATAATAAACCAATTAGGAAACTTAATTAGAAATTTTCGTCTTCTATTTAAAAAAAAACTAGTTGACATGTCCTGTTTAGTCTATTTCGAACAAGTTTGCATGCCTTGTTTTATTTAATTTAGAACAAGTTGGCCACCTTATTCTGTGGCGCTTTCATGTTTCTTTAGTTTTTTTTTTTGTGTGTCCTTCTCGTGTTGTAAATAACGTGATTTGATTTTCATCGTGGTATTTACAGCTATAATTTTATAGCTGCATAAAATCTGACGATCGGCTATAGCCAACAACAATGAGCGTGAATTTTCAACAGATACCAACACGAGCTGCGCTTGCGTTACAAAAAGAAAATGCAAAGGTACAAAATGATTTTAAGGCATATATCTTTGATGAACCCAAATTGACTGAACCAACTAGTTTAGAAAAATCAAGAAATACAAGAAAAATTGCCAGAGACAATCAGTCCGATAATCAAGAAGATGATGCCACAACAAAGAATGGAAAGCATCACTTAGGGGACGACGGAGAAGAGTTCGATGTAAGAAAGGCACGAAATGAAGTGATTAATTTTGCTATTGCTAATCAGCGTTTGCCAAAAAGCAAGAGAAGAATGGAAATATTTAAAGCAATAAAACTGGGAGCTAAACCGCCAAAGAAAACGTACAAGAACTATAAGGAGCTTAAGGATGAGCGGCAACGTCTAAAGCAAATACGTGAAGAACGTTGGAAATACCATCAGCTAGGAAAGAATCAAACAGGTGCTGCTAGTGTCAAGTGTAGAAATGCCAACAAAGAGGAGCGTAGAAATAAAAAGCGAGCACCTGTTACAAATATCGATAAACATTATGGTGTGGCTAAGCCAAGTTTTAAAAAGAAGAAAAAATAAAATATATTCTTAAAATATTTGTTGTTTTCTTTTATTAAGGTGGCGGTGCTGCCAACGCAATTTCTTTGCAAACAGTTAGCAGCTGTCTGTTGTATTGCATTGCTTTGATTTGTTGTTGTTGTGATTACGTGAATTTCATACAGACAACCCACGGTAGAAGTTGTTAAGATCAAAAGTTTTTAAGTGTGTTGGGTTTTTTTTTTGTGCAAATTGTTAAATATATAAAATAACTGTTAACATGTTTGCCCGTTCATGTGCACTTAATAGAATTGTTCGACGCACTTATAGTCAAGTAAAGACAAGCCGCAGTGGAAGTGGTGGCGGTGTTAAATCAAGTGATGGAGGAGCAGCAGCTTCCTCATCGACAGCAAATGTCACTGGCTTAACTAGTAAATGTGTGAAACCTATTTCGGGACCCGTTGGACCTGGAGCAGCTCCGAATGCAGACTATAAAGTACCAGAGTACTTTTCCTTTAACCGATTTAGCTATGCTGAGGCAGAAGTCGAAATGGCTAAATATCGTTGCCCACAGCCGTCAGCTTTGAAGAAGTAAAAGTGCCACTTTGGAATTAGAAAAGCAAAACAAAAGAATCAGAACTGTGAAACCAAATATATAAACATTTGTTCAATAAATATCTAATATTAATGAGAATGTAAACTTATTTCATGATATCATTAGATTGGCATTGTACATATTATTGATTTAACATACTGCTTAAATAACAATTAATAAAACAAAAAACAATTTTATGTGCAAAATACTGAAATAATCAATATATGTAAGCATTTGTGCATATTTAAATGGGGCGCCCTCTTTTGCTAGGCACTTGCATTAAGCGGATGTGAGCAATTTGCAAACCAAATGTGCATACAATGCTAACCGGAAACGGCCACTTTTTTCCTCAGCCAATGCAACACTGAGTTTTTGATGAATTTTTGTGCGCTGTCAGCACTGAGTATTTCAGTGTAGTAAATTGTGGTAGAACGCGTATAAAGCGTACGAGAGTCGGGAAAATTGTAAAAAAAAAATACATATTTAATGAGATTGTAGACGCGCAAAATAAACCGAGAGAAGCAAAAAAGTAATTTCAAAATAAGAACTAAATTATCCAATTGTTTTTTTAAACATTAACAACTAACACAAAATTTAGTGCAACTGAAAAGGTGACAGTACTTTCATTTTTGTACAATTCTTTTTTGTGCTGCGCTTTCATCGCAATGCACGCTCTGCCTTTATTTTCGTATGCTGCCGTTGCCACAGATAAATATATCACCATATACACATATTTATATTTATATATATAAATATGTATATATATTTGGAGCGCGGGAATTCATATACAGTGCGCACACACACATAGTATACATGCATACACAAAACAAAATAGTTTCTATGTGCACACAAACACATTGAGAGAAAAAAGGCGCCATTAATTGATGCACTTCTCTCAAAAACTAGAGAAAAGGACAACAAAAACATTCATTCACTTTTTTCTTAATTCACTTAAATTTATCATATAAAAATCACAAGTTTTCTTTTTTGTTTTCCCAACCAATTTTTGCATTGCAATTAATAATTTACAAATTTGTGTGCTTAAAAAAAGAAAACCTGAGTACAGTTGCGTGCGGGCAATACACACAGAAACACAAACAACAAAACACCAGTAGAAGAAGAAGCACCATCACCAGCAGAAGCAGCAGCAGAAGAGAAGCAACAGAAATTAAAAATTGATATTCTTTTTTATAAAAGTACAATAATTTTGTTGTTTTTTTTTTTCTTTATTATTAATAATTATTAATTAATTATGTGTGTCTGATTAATATAAAATATTTATAATAAATAATATAATTTATTGCAGTGCACCGCCGTCACCGGATTCTTTTGAGTTAAAAACAATCAAATCAACCCGTAAAAAAAAACTCACCGTATAAGAAAAAACAAAAAATACGAAGACGACGAGTGTTGCCAATTTGTTCGGATCAACAGTGCAAAAACATATCCACATACATACACCTACTCATTGATACAAACACATAGCGAGCAAGAAGAAGAAGAAGTCAAACGCCGTGCGTTGGTAACTCTCAGCTCAAAGCAACCGACGAAGCAACAAAACTAAATAATTGTGGAATTAGAAGAAGAGAAGAAATTACTTTCTTGATAAGAAAAACAACATAAGGAAGAAAAGCGCATAGAAATAAAAAAAAAACAACATAAAAAAATGATGCACAAAAACATTTGCAAAGTGAGTAGAAACAACAATAGTGAGAGAGTGGAAAATAAAGAAATTTATGAATTCTTCTTTTTTTTCTATTTTTTTCTTTTTCTTTATAATCTTTTTCTTTTCTATTTTATTTTTCCATATAAAATTTTTAAATTTTTCATTTAAAAAAAAAAAAAAAAAAATACTCTAGAAAATTCAACAGGGTTGCCAATAAATACTGTAAGCTAAAAAAAAACAAACAAACAATCTAACATTTTAAAAATTCCATTAAGAATGAGAAATGTATTTTGTTCTAAATTCAATCACAAAATTAATTTAATTAACAAAAAAATTCATGTGATTATGTTGAAATTTGTTTTTTTTTTTTTTTTTTGTTTAAATCAAAATGTAGAGAAATGTTTGAATCTGTATGTATGTGTGGGAGAGAGTTAGACGAACAGACAGACAGACAGATAGAAGCAAGCATAGAAATCTTAAATTCTCATTTTTCGTCATGTATTCTATTTGCAAATTTCGTTATAATCCTTAAATAAATGAAGATGTTTTCCAATAAGATTTGTGGAAGAGTGGGAAGCGGGAACTATTCACCACATTTCATTTCATCTCTGCAGCCTAAAGTTCAACCTACTATAACTTACTCAATTAAATTGTATGTTTCCTTTTCAGAATTTATTACTACAAATATGTATTCAATTGGCTAAATATCAATTTAATGGATTTGGAATCTCTATTTAGATAAGATTTGCGTAAAGCTGGAAGCAGGAAATTGTCTAGTCACACATCATGTTTAGACCTATACCAACTAACTCTTTGACTTAAAGATGTCCCTAGTATCATTTGCTTTAGTATTCATCCAGTTAAATGGCTAACTGATCTGATCATCATCCGTCATAATAAAATACTGCTACAGTGACTGTTCAACAAATGGTTTTTGTAGTTAGTCATAGAAGTGCAAACAGATTTTAAGACATACTTATGTACATACCCTGCATTATGCGTGATGGTAATAGTCCCCGCTTCGATAGTAATTCACTGGTTCCTTATTACCTTGTGGCTATTGTGGAATTCAGGAGTCGTGGAAGTCATGCAGATGCGAACCAGTATGTGGTGGCAACAACTGGTGACCGATAATGCAGGCGGTGGCAATTGACCCCTTCAAATGCCATCGCCATATTAAATTCACCAGTTGAACACATGTTAACAAGGAATAGGGAAACTAGTGCTGGTCCCAAAGGGACTAGCCACGAACCATTTTTGGACCAGTGATTCATAGATTCCATTCCTCCTGGCAAGCTAATCCCAATAGGATGATGTGTTCTATACAATGACACACATATATCATAGGTATATACTATTTTGTTGTTGTTGTTGTCTTTTAAGAAGAAGTAAGCAATGTACAAAGAGGCAGATGAACCCGCTAGAAAAGGAGCTGCTAACGTCCTCATTTAACCAGAACCATTCTGCAGGCTGCCTTGGAGTTCTAATAGGGCTTATCTCGAAAAATGGCTTGTTGATAAATCGCATAAATATTTGGTTAATACTGGAAATAAAGTAGCAAAAATGTTCATGACAGTCGCCTATAGCAATAGAACTATGTTAGTTTCGGGCTTCCGAACTGGCTACATCTGCGCAATATGCGTATCAGGCGCAATAATCTTATATAGACTATTCAATGAAGGGGAGGAAACAGTAGTTCATATTCTATGCCACTGTGAGGGTCTAATCTGGAACAGACTCTGCTATCTGGGACTGCAGAACCTAGAACCAAATGATATTGCAGGCTTGTCTCCGAGGAAAATTCTGGAATTCTTGATGAATAACAGGATTTCGGAAGATGAGGATTATCACAATAGGTCCATTGGGGGCCGCGGTGTAGAGGTGTACTTATTCCCCCCATTTTGTATAATCTTATCTAAGCAATGTTCTCCAAACTACTAGCTCTCGAGAATAATACCATAGCACAACGTGGTCAGAATGTCATTAAGAGTTAATAGAATACATGTGATCAATTATTGATGGCAATAGGATAGACAGACATACATGTTTTTCTTCACAGGATTTGACCCAAAAATTTAAGCTGCTTGGTCTAGTCTGGTGTGGTCTAGTCTAGTCTCCTCTCTTATTTTCAATGAGCCAACTTACCATGACAAGTTGCACCAATTCAATAAGGGGAACGTAGCACCCCTATCTACCATAGTTTTTTTTTTTTTTTTCTTAAGAAGTATGGATTAGGGAAGGACTGAAGCTAATCAGTTTAGATTAGATGAGATGTCTTTAATAGAAAGATTTCACATATGATTATTATTTGAGATAATTGATTGAATCCATTAAAACATTTTTATATAATTTCTTATTTATGGCCAGAAGATTATTTGTTATACTAATTTTGCATGGTATTTTCTTGAAAGTCTTGGTAGTTTTTCTCCTCCTTTACTAAGATTATATTAAAACAACTAGTTGATATTAATGTTTATTTAAAAAATATAAAAAAATAATAACTTTGGCTATGCCGAAGTTGTAAAACTCTTCGCGCCCCCTTCTAGTAGTCTGAGTGTCTTGAAATTTATATGGTTGGTGGATATCGGTAAGAAGCTTATAGTGTTCATATTTCAAGATAGTATGAAAACCAAAATAGTTTTTCAAATAAGAACTTTCATTCATTTGGATCCCGGTTTGTATGGGACGCCCTAGTGGTCCGATTCGGCTGATTCCGGCAAATGTACTGCGTATCGTGCAAAATTTCAGTTCTCTAGCTCAAAAGCTGAGGGACTAGTTTGCATACATACAGACGGACGGACAGACATGCATGGCTAGATCAACTCGTATTGTCGCGCTGATCAAGAATATATATACTTTATGGGGTCTCCTTCTGTGTGTTACAAACTTCATGACAAACTTATAATACTATTCACTGCGTGAAGAGTATAATTAGTAAATTATTTGTGTAGACAGAAATTTAATTGTTGTGTGACAAAATATTTAATATCTTTTGCTTCACTAAACTAAACTTATCATTTTCTTTTTTTTTTTTTTTTTTTTTGTGATATAGTGACCTTTTGAAAGATGCGAGCTTGGAAGAAACGTCAACAAATAGAAAGTAGACAGACGCGTTCGTGTAATTTACTTTTAAGAAAAAAAACTGTCGAATCGCCTAAAATTTCAATTTCACGTTCAACATCACGCGGCAATAAAACTAAGACGGTCACCACTCAAGAGAAGGATTTACTAAAAAGGAACAACAAAACAGCAACAACAAAAACAAAGCAACAACAACAAACAACTTTAAAAAAGAAAGAACAACAACGAAATGAAAATAATACAACAAAAACAATTACAATAAAAAAGAAAGCATCAACTACTAATAATAATAATTCATCAAAAAAACAACAAGCAGCTGCGGCATTAAAAGGAAAATCAATAGAAAGTAGTAATAAAGTCGGAGAAGTAACAACTTCAAAGATTTGTATTGTTGCTTCATTAACTTCAACTGAATTACCAACTGCAACTGAAAGATCAAGACGATATAGTTGTGCTGCTACTCCGATCACACGAAAGACAAGACAAATATCCTTAAGTAAGGAGAAGTATAATAGTTCATCGCCATCATCAACATCATCATCGCCAGTACCAAAATTAAGTAGTCGTCTCTCAGTGCGTTTACGACGTAACAGTGGTGTGACATCTTCGTCGATTTCTAGAGCCTCTAGTAAAACATCATCACCAAATCCTCTAACTCCGCCTCCTCTTCTCAATCCAAAAGAACTCCAAAGTCATAATAATACAAAAGGCAATAATAAGAAAAACCAACAACAGGATTCAAAAACAAAAGCTAAACAATTGAAAGGAGGAGTAAAAGTTGCTGAGAAAACAACAACGACACATCGTCAGACCAGAAAATCAGCTTCCATTGAACCAAAAGTTAGTTCAACAAAACAAAACTCCATATCATCATCAACATCGGCAACAAATACAAAACCCCAAACCAAAACATCACCATCATTGATTACGAATAGAAGATCTTCAAAAAGTAATAATATGTATAGACAAACAAAATCAAATCTGTCCAACACAACACACGCAGCAGTAGCAGCACCAACAATTGCCGCCAGTCGCACACGTCGCTCGATAAAACCAAATCCCAAATATGCAAGTGATGATATTGTGACGCCCAAATATGTGACATCATTGGGAGTCAGTGATTCATCGCCGTCCTCAAGGCGTTCTTTGATGAGGAATCATCATCATACAACTGGTGATGAGTATTTCACAAAGGATGATGATGATGATGATGATTTCATTATTGACAATGCAGCTGAGGATGATGATGATGATATAGATGATGATGTTGGTGATATTGCATTTGATCCACGTACACAACATCAATCTGACGATGACGAAGACGATGATGATGAAGAAGATGCATCTGATGTAGAAATGTATCGTGGTGGTAGAAGTTATAAACCCCAACAACACATAACACCAGTAGTAGTAACACCAGCAGCACCAAGACGTCGTGGTCGCCCTGGTAGGCCACCACTATCTGCATCTGGACAGCAGCGTTCAACAGCGTCTGCATCATCATCAGCTGGACGTGGATTGGGAAAAAATGCTCCAACACAATTGCAACAATTAAGGCGTACAATGGCAATGAGTGTACCAAGAATTAATAAACGCAAACGAGATGAACCGGATGATGATGATGATGATCATGATGGTGGTCTTACTGGCAATGCGAATGGCCAAACAGCACGCAAAAAACTACTTGTTTCAACAAATGCTACTGTTGGAAGACCATCGAACAACAAACAGCAAATATCAAGCAACAACAACAATAATTCAGATGGTGGTGGTGGTAGTAAACGAATTATAATGCGTCGCACTCTCCCAGTGGTAAATGGTGCCACAAATCGTAGTAGCAGTCAAGGGGGACCAAATGCAGCCAATATGAAATCAATTGGTGGTACACGATTAATCGCCCCACAACCGGTATTAGCAGCCAAGCCAGGAAAACGACCAGGACCAACAGGATCAGCATCAGCAATAAACACAACAGGTACAACAACAACAACTTCAACGTATCAAGTTCGTAATATCGCAACTTTAAAATCTTCATCATCAACAGGAGGAGAAGGAACAGGTGGAATTATTCGACCTGTGAGACAACAAGCCACAACAACAACTAATAAACAAAAAATTGTGCATCAGCAGCAACAAGCTGAGAAGAAGATTGGTAGTGGTGGCATCAAAGAATTTTTGGCAGATGATGATTCTGGTGATGATACACACACTTTTACCATAGTAAATATTGATGATATCAAAGAGCAAGAGGATGTCCTCTTTAGCCATGCCGCTTCACTTCTTAGCAGTAATCAAACAAATAGTCGAAAGCAACCAACGAAACAAGTTGCTACGGCTGCTCATCATTTAACTAATTTAAATGAAAAATCCATAATGATAAAACGGCGTCCGTATGGAGCACGTTCACAAAATCCTAACAAAAGGACACTACTATCAGCAATAGGATCCGAAGCAGCTGCAGGAGCAATGACGGCAAAACCAGCGCCACGCATACTCAATTCAGAAATGTGTAAACGCACTCAACGCATGATGAATATGAAACCCATGGTTGTCATGTCTAGTCATCCAAATGATAGATATGAAATCAATGAATATGATACCAATGAATTTGAAGAAATTTCACAGCAATTGCAACAAAAGCAACAGCAACAACAACTACAATTACAAAAGCAACAACAGCAACAAAGACAACAACTACAGCAACAAAGACAACAACAACAGCAACAACAACAAAGACAACAACAGTTACAGCAGCAACAACTGCAACAACAACAACGTAATGCTCAAAATTATCGTCGTGCTGCTGCTGCTTCAGCTCCAATTTCATCACCACTAACAGCAACTATAACAACGACAACAACTGGTGGTGGTGTTGGTACTGGAAGAAACTTCCGAACTGATATGAGGAAATCTAATAGTTTATTAGCAACAAAATCTCATATTATTGGTTTAAAAGTGCCACCACCACCAGCATCACAAACACATCACGGCACCAGCAGCAATCAAAAGAATCGTTTGGCAGCATTATTTGCTGATGATGATGACGATGATGATGAAGATGCTTTTGCTGTTCCTTCTATAACCAGAAAGATACAAAAATCGAGCAACAACAACAATAATAATAGCAGCCAAATTTTACAAAAACCCGATTCCAAGGAGAATTCAATGTCAGCCACAAATCATCAACAACACCAATCACAACAAACCAGTCCAAATTCTCGATCATTTAAAATTGTATTTGGTGGCGTGGAAAGTTTTATTGTAGAACCAGATGAACGATCCGACGGTGATCCAGAATCACCACCACAACCCATCGGAACAACAACAGTTCAATGTGAAGATGGACGATTGTTGCGTAAAGTAACATATTTTGAGAATTGGAATGTTATTTCATTACCAAAATGTGAACCAAAACTACCACGTTCTTTTCTTGAAATACCATTGGTTAAATTGGCAAATGTTATCAATCGCATTCGCTTGCCATCGGATCGTTGGAATAGTAAAATAACCTTATATAAACTATCACCAACTACGATGGTCAAAGAACCAGTTGTTCTCTATACTGGTGATTTGAAATTACACAATATACCCGAATCGGAACGACATAAATATCAACCATCGTGTGTCCTCTTTCGACGTAATATCGAAGTACGCAATAATAATTGTTTGCCATACGATCGGGCGATTATATTTAAAAATAAAAGCTTCTATATTAACATGGAAGGGAAGCATGTCAATCTATTGGGTGCACCGGATTCCATTACGAGTCCCAGAGAAGTTGAGCAATTACTTGATATTGTTGATTATTTAACATTGCAAAGTTCATGGGTTGAATTAATAACATTCAAGTAATATGTTTGTCTTAGTTCGGTGGGGTAGGGTAAGGTGGCGCCGGATTGCATAATACATCATACTCTCCTCCTTCTCCTACTAATTTCTAAGAAAATAAATCAAATGTGAGATCAAATACTTACATATGTATATCCCAAAATCACCAATAAAATCAACCATCTACTCTATCCTTTCCCTTGTATGAGATCTTATAGATCCTAAAACCATTAAACAAACAACCAATATATCCTTAACTAATCACGAGAGATTATTATCATCATCCATCCGTCCCCCACACAAAGTCAAGTATATTCAATGATAAAATCTTTTTATGTATGAAATCTAATATCCCAAAATCAACCAAGTACACTATTCTATCCTATCCAACAATCCAATCTATTTAAGTATGAGATCTAATAGATTCGAAAATCAGAAAAAAAACAATCTCTCTTCTATCTTATCAACATAAATTACTTTTTTCATCCTTTATCACTAACACAACATTGAAACGTAAAACAGAAGAACAGAAATAAAAAACGAAACGAATTCATTTATAAAATTAGTAATTTAAAAAAAAATATGCAACGCGCGCCACCAGTGAAAAAATTATACAAAAAATTTAAAAAAAAAAATTAAAAATTAATAAAAACAAAATATAAATAAAAAAAAAACCGGCAAGAAATAGTAATGATGTGGCAATTCTATATAAATATATATACAAATTATATAATAATTAATTAATTATAATAAATTTAAAATACTACATAATACATATATATATAAATAATTTTTTTTTTTTAATATCTGTTAATTTAATTTTAACGAAGAAGAAATGTTATAAATTTTTTTTTCGGTAAATATTTTTTATTTTATTTTTTTTTTTTTTTTTTCTTAAATTAAATTCATGTTTTTAATTGTAAAAAGAGAAAGGAAACGAAACAAAGAAGAAGAGTTTATTAACAAATTTATCAATTGAGAATGCAAAATTAAATAAGCATTGACAGGATTACATAAAAAAGAAAAAACAAAAAGAAATAAATATTGTATGTAGTTTTAAACAATCCATTGATGTGTATACATAAAATAATATTAAAATAATTAAATTAATTTAATAAGTGATTTTTTAAGTATTTATAAATAATAAAAAGGCAAAGAAAAAGAAATAAAAAATAAAGGCAAGACATGATGATGATGATGTTACATAAAATAATATGAAGGAAAGCAAAATTATATAAAATATAAAAAAGAAGATAATAATTAAAATTACATAAAGAATTCAATACATAATTAAAATTATCACACAACTGAAACAGAAGCAAAAAAAAACAAAAAAGGAGGGGGAATTTTCAAAACAGACAGAGACAAACTGCAGAAGCAGAAGAAAAAAGAAAGAGAGACAAGACGAGACCCAGTATGGTTGAAGAATTAGCGAGCGTGCTAAGGGAAGAGTGAGTGGAAAGAAGGAAAGAGAAGTAGTGGTGTGCTTGCATGGTTGCCACATTTTACAAGTTTATTCCTCCATGTGTTTTTCAGAAAGTCGTTTTACAAATTTTATAGTAATAAATTTAAATGAAAACAAAACATTAAAAACAAACATGAAAAATTAATTAGCAAGTAGAAATACAACTATTTTATTATTATTTTTTTGTTTATTTTAAAAATGTTAACAAAAATAAAAAATATAAACTTTTTATTTTTTTCAATTATGTATTTTAATTATTTAATAAATTAATTATTAATTTATAAATATTAAAATTGAGAATTTTGTTTGGTTTTTGGAAATATTTTTTTGTAAAACTTGGAAATTTTGTTATAATCAATTAAAAATTCAAAATAACCAATAACATTGTGTAAAAAAAACAAAAATTAGATGTTTTCAATATAAATGTATTCTCCCAATTAATATTCAATAAAAGATAAAAATAATAGAAAAAATTGTTTGTTCTCTCTTTCTGAAATTGGTCATGAGTTTAAGTTTTAGTTAAGAGGGCTGGCGACCGAATCACTTTTCTGTATTTTTGTATTTTTGTATTATTATTATTTTTTATTTTTTTTTTGAATAAATGGCAAGGCTTGTTTCTTTGGCCTTTGCCACACACTACTCTCGTACTACTAATCCGATTGAATTTTACACGACGCAAACTCAAAATAGATTGCATGCAACAGCCCCAACAAAAACAACAAAATATTCAATGTCACCCATCCATCATATGGTAAAACACACAGGGAGGATATATTTAGATAAAGTGTCATCAAAAGACCATCGAAATTTACATATCTTTTTCCATTTATGATACAATTTGCATATATTTACAGAAGATAATACAATAGTTCCTACTTCATATTAGATCTACATATGAAAATTATATTTGGGTTAGGTGAGGTTATTATAATTGATTAAAACTCCGCGAAAAGTAATGCCGAAATTTCCATACCTTTTATGCTTTTGGAACAATTTACTGATTGAATAATACATACGAAATTTGGTTTAGGTGAGATGCTCCCCTATGGGGCACCACTGCTAAGTCAAACATCTATCTCATTCAGAAGATGCAGAATTCTGCCCTCTGTCAGATGGTAAACGCTCCTTGGTACGTGCGGAATGATGTCATATCCACGGACCTGAGAATTCTCTCAGTCTGTGAGCAGATCAACCATCACCGTTATAATGACCGACTAAAAACTCACGTCAACAAATTAGCATCCGTTCTTACCACAAAGACCTCCAGGAGGAGACTCAAACATCTCCATCCTGACCTTTGGGTGCACGGACGCAAAAGAGGATGTAGGATCCGTTTCTGAAGTACTCAAACATTTCCCTGCAAGTATTTTTTAGGCTTCAAGCCATGTGTGAAATGTGAGATGACGTTTTATTAGTTGACCAGAGCTCTTGAAGTTTTTAGAAATGTCAGATAGATTACTTGCTTAGATTCGTTTCAGTGAAATAATGGTTTTGTCTTCCACTTTTTCTATACGTATGTTTTAAAATGTCAAAATCAAATCTAGAAGCGCACCATGTGAGTTCTTGTTCTGAGTGCAGGGTAGAAGAATATTAGATATTCCCAAGTGTCTTTTATATTATCTTCCATATATTGTATGTATGTTACATCATCAGTTTGCAGTTCTACAGTTTTTCCAATAAGACCTTTAACAAAATTTGTGTTGAACATTACTATATTTAAGGGATTTTCTATATGATCATCACGATCATCTTTATGATCTGTCTAAAGAAAAGAAAAGTTGCCCATAAATACAATACATATATTATTAAAGAAGTGCTGTTTATATGGCAACTACATACTTATTTGTAAATATATAATGTAGTAATCCGGACTTTTTCATGAATACCAGAATCTCAGAGGAACAGTAATTATGAGGGTTGTTGACACAATAGGCCAATTCGAGGCCGCAGTGACAAGGTGAACAGATCCCGCCCTTCCCCTAATATAATCTAGTAATGCGATTGCACGTCATAAATGACATGTGAAAGAAAGATTATAAATTGAATTCAAAGAATTGTTACAATATTTGTATTGATGGATTCCCAAACCAAATAAATCAATGTTTTGATCGGAAGAAAATTGTGGGTCAGTAAAAATTTTTGTTGAGAAAATGGCGCTTAGTTCAATTTGGGTTTCCCATCCCAGCACTATATGGTATTCATATAGTCGCAGATCCCTACATATGTATGTATATACTTATGCATATGGGCACATGATGGTGCTTATTGGTATATTGGAATGATCAATCCAATTTTTAAAAGTCTTAAATTTCTAAAGTGGATGGATACATTTTCCATTAAATGTATTAGGGCTCCTCCAAATAAATTTTTACTTCTATAAATCAGAAACTGTAATAGCCTTTTCAGACAGAGAAAACTCATGTTGAATGTAGAATGGATTCTCATCCAATTCAACAACAACAACAGGAAAAAAGCCGAAATGTAGGGTAGCATTTTTGAATGTGGATGCTGACATCCTCCTTGGATGTAGCATGCAAGGCAAAGTTAGAATGGTCACTCTACATGGGTGTTGCCATTTATTGGTCATGTTCTCCGTTTCGGTCATTATATACCTCCGTTTTGATCATTCTTTACTTTTGTTGTGCGGCATTATTAATCAGCATATGGTGGCGTAAAACAATTTTAAGTAAATTTCAAATTGTAAGTTTTTTTTTTTTTAATTTTAATAAAATACTTAAGATTTATTGAAAAGGAAGCCGCAAGAACTATTTTTGCTATTATTGGAACTGTTCTTAATCAAAAACAAAAAAGAGCTGTTCAGGATGAAGAAACGCTAGTGTGAACGACTTTTTGCATCCCGCTCAAAATTCGTGATGCAAGCTCTGTCCGAAAATCGCTATAAGACTACAGACATATATATGTATAGGTATTATAATTAATTCTCTTTTTCCCTTTGCCTCTTCACCATGATCTTTAGACATGCGTCAGTGTACAAACATTATAACAAAATCATAATACACATTCACTCTACATGAGTAAAGGGTACAATAAGACACTAATATAACAGCTGTAAAATGAATCAAATAACAAACTCAATATTATTGTATAAAATGTCACAAAGAAGGCTTTCTAAAATTTTTATTATCATTCAAATCTTTTGAAATTTTGGTTTATTACAAATTTTGGCTTTTAACAAAAAGAAAAACATCATGTTATGTGGTTTATTAATGGTTTAGAAGACAATTGACGTCGCCTGACTGACTTAACTTATCTCTATGAACAGCAACAACAACAACAATCTAAACAAACTAATAAAACGATAATTATAATAATATTTTATTATCGCATCTATCAAGAAAATTTGCCAGCCGACGCCTTTAAGTGTTAATACTTATACATAGTATTTACTGGGTCTGTTCAATGTGTGTTAAGAATTTGTGTGATCCGGTACCGTGCAGTGCTGGTAAGACAATTACAAAAATGGTAGATATTCTAGTATTCGGCTCCATAATAACAGATTTCATTTGGTAAGTACTGAGTAAACATTTTATATACATATCAAAGTTATTTGTACATATTGTATAATATAATATGATGATGATGATTTTCTAGTTATGCGCCACGTTTGCCAAAGGCAGGTGAAACGCTGCATGGAACTAAATTTCAAATTGGTTTCGGTGGCAAAGGTGCCAATCAATGTGTTGCTGCAGCACGTTTAGGTGCCAGGACTGGAATCATTGGCAAATTGGGTGATGATGTCTTTGGAACAAATTATTTGCAACATTTGCGTCAGGAAGGCGTCAATACGGAACATGTTAAACAATTAAAGGGTGAGGTAAGTGGCGGAGTAGAGTAGAGTGAAGTGTAATCATATTAAAAGTACATATAGTCGAATTCTTATATAAGGAAGTCATTGATCGCTATAGGAGATTTCTCTCCAACAAAGTTGTTGATTAAACCGGTTAATAATTTCGCTATAGGATCATTGGGCCATGATAATCAATATGCTACAGAAAAGTCCTCTCTATCGAGGTTAGTTCGTTATAGAGGGCTGTAAACGAATGTATTTTTATACTCTTCACGCAGTGAATAGTATTATAAGTTTGTCATGAAGTTTGTAACACACAGAAGGAGACATCGGAGACCCCATAAATTTATATATGTATATTCTTTATCAGCGCGATGAGACGAGTTGATCTAGCCATGCATGTCTGTCCGTCCGTCTGTATGTATGCAAACTATTCCCTCAGTTTTTAAGCTAGAGAACTGAAATTTTGCACGATACGCAGTACATTTGCCGGAATCAGTCGAATCGGTCCACTAGGGGGTACCCCCATACAAACCCATATCAAAATTCATGTTCTTGTTAGAAAAACTTTTTTTTTTTATTACTATCGACACTACTATTGGACACTGTAAATGCCTGACCCGTATCCACCATCAAGACCCTCGGACTACTAGGATAGGAGCGTTAGCTCCCATACAAACCCAGATTCAAGTTCATCTTTTTAATAGAAAAACTTTTTTGTTTTTTATACTATCGAGTTGAAATTTGTCTAACCCATATCCACTAACCATGTAAATGTCAAGACCCTCAGAACACTAGGGGTGTGAAGAGTATTACAACTTCGGCATAGCCAAAGTTAATCTTCTTTTTATTTGTTGTATGTTATTAATAGAAAATTCTTTTTTTCTTTCTTTCATTCAATATTAGACAACAGGAATAGCACAAATTGCTGTTTCGGATGAAGGTGAAAACAATATAATTATTGTTGTGGGAGCCAATAATTATCTTTGCCAAGCGGATGTCAAGAGTGCTGAATCCTATTTCAATACCGCAAAAATTCTCATCTGTCAACTTGAGACTCCTATCGATGCTACCATTTTGGCCTTGCGTACTTTTAAAGGCATTTCGATTTTGAATGCTGCCCCAGCTATGGAGAATGCACCGCCAGAATTATTGGAATTGGCTAGTATTTTTTGTGTTAATGAAAGTGAGGCAGCCCTCATGATTGGTGTTCCTGAAATTACCTCAATCGAGTAAGTATTCACCCATACATTCTATGCTACAAAGATAATTCAACCTACATAATTTAATATACACATGTATTAATTTCAGAGATGCAAATGCTGCTGTTCAACGCTTGATCGAAATGGGTGGCAATAAAGTTATTATAACATTGGGAAAACTTGGAGCTGTTTACGCAATAAAAGAGGAGCCAAAAAATTGCATACATGTGCCCGCACCAAATGTTAATAAAGTAGTGGATACAACTGGTGCTGGTGATGCTTTCATTGGAGCCTTAGCATTCAGTTTATCCATGTTTCCGGAGCGAAACTTAAATGGTCACATTATGATTGCCAATAAAGTGGCATCGACTAGTGTACAACGTCCTGGCACGCAATCCAGTTTTCCCAGCAAAGACATTTTTAAATAATCCTTAAACTACTTATGAATGATTAATGCTTTTTTGAATACTTAATAACAAATAAAAGTCTGAACATGATAAATCCATAAAAATTAAACACTGTTTAAACATTAAAATGTATGTACATACTTATGTATGTAAAGATGATGACGAGATACAGATACTTTTAGTGCCTCTCATAGCCTGTTACCATTGAGACCGCAGTGATAAGGTATCTAGCTTCCGCCTCTATAGTCGAAAACATGTGACATAAACATTGATATTATAAACAATCTAACATATTCGCATATTCACTTTCAGATCTAAAGAAGGTGACTGCAAATCTCCTCTTTAAATTGAGATTAAGGCATTTTAAAAACTAATATAACTAGACAATGAAACTATATACCATCAGCTGTATTACTGTCTTTAATCAGATCTTTTCTTGTATTATGTATAGAGGAAGATATATTTTCCAAGTAGGTGAAGGGAACCCACTAAATCTTCATTTCAAAAACTACAAGTAATGCTAGTTTTAGTTTATGTTATAAATTATCACCTCTATTACTGTCAATAGACAATTAAATTATTAACTTTAGGATCAGGCTTTTTGCTGTCTCTAATCAGATACTAATTGCTGTCTATGATAAGGATGCAACTTGCTGTCTATGATCAGAAGGTTACTAGGTGTCTATGATAAGAAGGTTACTTGCTGTCTGAATTCAGGAGGCTACTTGCTAACAATAATCAGAGGTTACTAGTTGTCTATGATAAGGAGGCTATAGCTGTCTACGATATGGAGGCTATAGATTTTGATATCTAATTGACCAGTTATTTCACTTTTTATCACTTAAGTTTTGTTTATTATTAAACGTTGCCAAGTGTAGTCTAGCCTCAACTTGAATAATGTCATCCAAAATAGGGTCTTCATATCCATTCAAATTTTAGAGGAGCTACAGCCCAAACAATTCTATATCAAGAACAAAATGGAAGAAATTTATAAATAAAATTAACAAGTCTCTTATTCTGTTGATAATTTTGTCATTACAAACAAAGTTACTTTTTGCCCGATTTCTTAATGCTGCCACCGACGAGGGGTCCCTTTTGTGAGGCAGCTTCGAGCGGTCATCTTTTTGCTTCTGCTTGAAAGCGATGTACTCATCATCCATTTTCTTGAATTTCTTTTTGGATGCCTTTAGACCAAGATCCTTGCGTAAAATCTCAAAAGTAGTCAAGTAACACAATCTTAATTGCTGCGATCGAATGAACAAAATACCATGATCATTAACACTGGCGGATACAGCACGAATATTTTCCTCCGTACGGCGGACTGTACGCGTGGTGGTTTGATGTCTAATAGCGTGAAATTTGTGCGAAATTTGGTCACTATGGCTTTGTTTAGCTGCCAAAAACCACCCACTATAACTAGCCAATGAAACTACGTATGTATATACCATCAGGTACATTACTGTCTCTAATCAGCCCTTTTCTTGTATTATGTATAGAAGACGGTATATTTTCCCAGTAGGTAAAAACTATGTGTGACCTGGTGAAGCAACGTATATAATTGTTTTTACTCAGATGCATTACTATGATGTCTAAAGGTCTCTTCCTAACTAATGCCATGTTATAAGTGATCAGCTCCATTACTATCAATAGGAAGGTAAGTTATTGACTTTAGTATGATCAGAAGCTAATTGCTGTTAATGATAGGGGGATACCTGCTGCCAATCAAAGGGAGGATACTTGTTGTCAATGATAAAGAGGCTTCTTGCTGTATAAGAAGAAACTATTTGCTGACTATGAGGAGGCTTCTTGTTGTCTGTAACTAACAATAATCAGAGGTTACTAGTTGTCTATGATAAGAAAGGCTATATGTTGTCTATGATCAGGAGGCTACTTGTCTATGATCAGGCTATTTGACGACTATAAATTTTGATATATAATTAACCCGTCATTTCACTATGTATCTATCACTTGAGTATATTTTTCAAATAAGTCTTGTATATTGTCATAGTAGTTTATTATTAAACGTAGGCAAGTGTATTCCAGGCTCAACTAGAATAAAATCATCCAAAATGGTACCATTAATCATATCTATCCAAAACTTAGAGTAGCCACAACCAAAAGAATTCTATATCAAGAAACAAAATCGATGAACAAATTTATATATAAAATTACCAAATGTCTATTATTTTGTACAAAATTTAGCCATATAATTCATTTCATTTGTCTAGCTTTTGTTATTTTGTTGATAATTTGGTGATTACAGAAGAGAAGTTAAGTGTATATTTGATTTTTGTTTTTTTTTTTTAAATAAATATGAAAACGCTGGCAGTCAAAATTGTTACTTTTTGCCCGATTTCTTAATGCCGCCACCGACGAGGGGTCCCTTTTGTGATGCCTTTTGTTTGGCAGCATCGAGCGCTTTTTGTTGCTCCTTTTGCTTCTGCTTGAAAGCCATGTCCTCATCATCCAATTCCTTGGAGTCCTTTTTGGGTGCCTTAAGCGGTTTCTTTTTACCACCTTCACGACCAGACATCTTTCCTCTTTTTGTTTTTAAAAAATTTGGCACTATAAAAATTATCAAAAAAAAAAATAATGTAATTTTATTCAATATATCGTCAATTATTTAAATTTTTTTTTTTAATTTATATGTATGTTGATTTTCTTTCTACTCACGTTGTTTTCACAAAATTAATAGAGAAGTAGACAGATAGTTTCAGATGTTTGACAGGCAGCACGTTCATTTATTCATCTTCCTCTTCTCTTTACTTTGACAATGGTCATGATTGCCGCAATGCAGTGCTGCAAAATGTGTAGGTGCGTCATCTGCAACATCAAATGCAACTCTGATTTTCAATTAAAAGTTGGCAGCACTGCATCCGTTATGTGTGCCCACCATCTTTGATTTGCAAAGCCAGAAAACCATCACTTCACGAATCGCGGTCGTTAAGTGAGCACGCGGGTTATTCAACGCCAAGTGGGAAAAATCTAAAATATTCTTCAAAAGAAGTTTTTATTCTGTGACTTTTGTAAGAAGTTTTAATAACAACCTAAAGGTATTGTGAAAGTTACTTTTTTTTTTATTTTTTTTTTTTCCTGTTTCCCTATCATATCATTTACATAAAACTAATTCAGCTAATAATTATGTTGCTTACGGCGCACGAAATTATGAAGAGGAACGAAAAAGTGTATTATAAAATTTGAAACGACGATGTGTATAAGAAATGATCACGTTGTTGAATCATTGATCAATGATGCACACACTACTTATGCAGATATTCATAATAATAAAAAAGATATCTTTCGTTATTAAATGGTTATGTACATATAAATACTTTTTCAACGTCACCTTGCACTAGATATTAATAGTTATGTAAGTGCTACTACTACTTTTTTTCTCATGCATGTAAGCATTGCCAATGAACTCAACCGACATAGAAAATAGACAAAATTATGATATTGATTGTCCTAGTGTGGAGAGACTGACAACTTTAGTTTAATGTAGTTTTTGTTGAAGAAAAATTGGAAAAAAGAAAAAAATTATTAATTGATAGAATAGAAATATTACTGCTGCTTACATAACCCATAAAATATAAACTGAATATCAAAGGCCACTCAGAGAGAGAGAAAAATTTACAAAAAGAATAGAATACGATAGATGCGTTGAGACTGGGCTGCCACGACGACCTCATTCTTCTTGTCTTCATGTGTTAAAAGAATTGAAATGTATTAAGGGGAGGGGGAAAAGGAGGAGGAAATGTGAGAACAAAAAACGTGTTAGTTTCTGAGCCAAGAAAATTGTCTACACATTTTTTACCTGGTCATGTGTTTGATTACATTTTTTTCAAATCGGTCTTGCACATTTTTGATTGAATCTAACCTAAAAAATTTAAGAATTGCGGAAAGCAAAAGCAGGCAAAAAGAAAGATGACAAAACGCAAAAACAAAAAAAAAAATATTTCGTTGCCACACAAACACAAAACATTAACATTACATACACTAGTAAGCTGACTCACACGCACATACACTGTAGTATGTGGATATACTCAGCGTGGCTGGTCTTAGAGAGAGAATGAGAGGTGGAATCTAAAGGCGGTTAATACACGTTGCAGCTGCTGCTATTGAAATCATTTTCAAACATGTCAATTGCAAATTTCATTTTCACATGACAAATGCATAATTTTAATTGCATTTTGCAATTCTTCTATTCTCTTACAGAGACATCATAAGCTGCACTTTGTGTCTTTCTTAAAATGTGCGTGTGTGTGTTTCTCTCTATCTTTCTCAGTCACAAATTAGAAAGAGAATTTGCATGCTCACAGCAACGATGAGAAAGAGATGATTGATTGAAGTTTTATTTATACTCTTTCTTCCTCATTTTTATTAAAATTTTCTTTCATTGTTGTTAATTATTTATGTTGTAAATTTCAAAAGAAATTTAAAAAATTTTGTACCCAAAATATCTAAATCTCAACTTGTAAAGTTATTATGTATATCTTTTGAAGAAAAACCTCAAGTCTTCATTTACAAATTAGAAAGAGAACTTTTACGCTTCATAACTTTTTCTTAACAATCAAATAGAGAGGGAGAATGCAAGAATACCTGTATTTTATTTCTTCACGAATCTCTTTCAAATCCAATAAATGAAAGTATTATTTAATTTTTATATAAATATTACATCTCTTCAATTCAATCTCAAAACCTTCATAAAATAATTTAATTTGAAGAAAAAAACTTACAAATTAGAAAGAGAACTTTCTTACATGCCATGCTCTCAACGAAGCGAATATGCTTTTAAGCTTTCCTCTCATTTTTTTTTCTCTTCTCTATTGAATGAAATTATTATTTAATATTTCGTTAATATCTCTATATCAAAGCCGGTTATCGATATTATCGCTTCTTATGAAGTAAAATGTATTATTAAGCAAATGTTTTTTTTCTCTTTAATTTACTTGTATGATTTTATCCATCATCTTATAAAAACCATATTTCGCATATATTTTTTTGGTGTATCGAAAATGATACTTTTCTCCCTTTTCATTCTACCGATTTCAATTTTAATGTCAGTTGATTTAGTTGGGTAAAAATTGCTTTCTTTGCATTTGTTCTGTTGTTTCTACTTTCAATTAAGAAGAGTTTCTCCATCAAAATCAGTTCTCGTCGATTATTATTCATTTGTTTATTTATTTAAGTTTTCATTTGAAATTCGTTTTTTGTTTTTTTAAGATAAAGTCGTTGTCGCGACTTATTGTCGTCGTCAGTTTTGTAATTTAATCCAAGTCTTTGTCTCGATCTGGCGGATGTTACTTTATTTATAAAAAGAATATAAAAATCATTTGAAATTGAAATTTGTATATGTTGCCATGTGAAGATGATATAATCATCGTTCGTTGTTGCCTTCAAATAGAAGTTTTATAAAGTTGCATCAAATTAGTTTCAATTTTTTGTTTGTGCTCCTTTTAACAATTTTATTTTTTATGCTTCACTCATTCTCTAGAAGTATTAAATACTTGCTTAGTAAGGTTAGTAAGAAGAAAGCATATCCAATTGTTTGTAGAGTTCAGTTAAAATATAATAAGCATAACCACAACTCAGCGATTATGATAAACTTACTATAAGGAATTCAAAATTATGAGTTTCTTATGATTAATCGATCTCCTCCCTTTCTCTATAGTTTCTCCATGCAAATTATTAAAATGATCATCTACTACTTCTTAATGTTTAATAAAGAGTTTCTCATTATCAATGATTTTTTTCGTACCTCCTCTCTCTTTCCCGTCCTCGCTTGTTGAAGTTTCTTTGCTTACTACTTACTCTAGAAGACTCT
This sequence comes from Amiota mariae, assembly GCA_035041805.1. Classification (NCBI taxonomy): domain Eukaryota; kingdom Metazoa; phylum Arthropoda; class Insecta; order Diptera; family Drosophilidae; genus Amiota; species Amiota mariae. The sequence goes on from JAWNKV010000350.1 coordinate 142,035, forward strand.
TCTTCTGATACTGACGAGGAAAAATAATACATACAGCAAGCAGCATGACATTGGATTGATTGATCATCAAGTGTCGTTTTTGACCTAATCCAATTTTCTCATTAGAGAAATTTTTATGCGTTTTCAATAGAAAACTTCAATGCATTTTCTTCGTCGTCGTTGTAGGTCTCATGGTTTTGATGCATCAATGGCTTGACATTGTGGCAATGAGCCAAAAGATAGAAAAAAAAATGCTCTAAATTTTTATAAATAAAATGAGTATGAGTATTTTTCCCCAACTTTTATTTTTGTATTTTTTCATGAACTCTGAATAGAAATTATATTGATGTACAATAAGTAGATTTTAGACAAAACAACAACAGACAGTTGTTTGGTTTTTGTTGTTTGGAATTTTACATAATTTTTGTTAGCTAAAATATCTCGTAATATATCTGCATACATATGTATGTATGTATGTAGTTCTGATCTGCCCTCTTGGACATAAGGGGTTCATCATTGTCCTTCTCTCTCTCTCTCTCTCTCTCTCTCTCTCTATCTATCTTATGTATGCATTATATATTCTTATGTAAAATCAAATATTGTCGTCATTGTCATGGCGTTTTTATCTAATCATCTTATCGTTGCCTCCAAGAGTCATTGCTGCTGGTGGTCCTATAGATGAAAGATGACAGTAGTTGTGGTTGGCGGGGGGGATGGTCTTTTTGAACTGTTCTTAGACTTTGTCTTTTGTGTGTTAGGTGAAAAAATGTCTATTTTTAAGTTTTCAGCCATATCTCTCCCATTGATCTGTTAGTACTAGATAACTTTTTAGTTGTTCAATATTTTGGTTTGCTCTGACGTAGATTGATTTGTTGTTGTTTCCAAAAAGTATCTGATAAAGTCACATGCCTTTCCTTTGCCAAATCTTATAAGAAAGAACAAGAATCATCATTTTTTCTCTTCTCTTCTTGATCTTTATTATCATTTTTTTACAACACCATACATAAATACATGAGATAAAGACACAATGAATGCCAAAGTTTAAGTAGATGAACGGAAAGGGGAGGCACTTTATGTTGTTATACTACTAGCCTAAAATGAGAAAATCAGTAGTGTGTGGGGAAACATTTGGAATAATGCCAAATTTGCCAAGCAAAAATTGTATTTGAATTTTGTACTGCTGGTTGTTGTTGTTTATCTTGGAATTGTCTTTTCTATTTTTTGTGTTTGTCTTTTTTGTTGTAGTGTAGTGAGTGTACAGATGGCTGTGGTTATGGCTTTGATTTGATTTCATTCTTGTTAAAAGTTTTTGGGAAAACCTCGAAAGGGGTATTTGAAAAACAATTACATAAATGAAAAATGAAAGTTTTTCCTTTTGCACAAGTAAATTTATTTCAGCGAGGCGCCGCGTCGCTGCCTCCAACCCACGCGCACAATATATGAAACAAAAAAAAAATTATTTTATCGTGGGCGCCGGTACATTTTTAAGTTAATTTACTCTTTTGCTGATTGCTCTCTCTCATGACTCTCTCATCATCACTCTGATGATTTCATGAGCTTTCAAGTTCGCTCGTTCAATCATTCTCTCATTTCCTTAATCTGTTGAAAATTCCTTCGTGTTATGTAAGATTGCAGTTTGTTGTTGTTGTTGTCTGGCATTGAAATTTTTTTTTCTTTTGCGATAATGAGTGTGTCTGATAAGAAGCTTAGTTAGCTTAAGGCACGTGAATCAAAAAAATAAAGGCAAATAGGAAAAAGAGAATGGGTTCGGTGAATGTGATAGAGAGGGAGCAATAAATTGATTGTATTAGCGTTTTTTTTTTTTTTTTTTTTTTTTTTTGTAAGTTAGCAACGTGTTACTACTCAACACTTAACAACTGTCCAAAGCAAACGTCAAGTGCGAATTTCATTTTTCTCGGCATTTTCTACGCGGCTGCTCTTTCTCTCTCTCTCTCTTTAGGTAATCATTTTCACACAACTTGCGCTCATTTTGTGTTTGCTTTTTTTTGCTCTCTTATGCTCATTTGAACTTGAGCTTTGGTGGCGCAGCAGCAGCTACTGCCACTGCCGTCGTTGTCCGTCCATGCTTGCTTTCTGCCCGTCATAGCTTGCGACTTTGCATTCGTTGTGGGAATCTTTCACAAGCAATTCAGTTGCCGTCCGGTGCAGACCTTTGTTTTAAAAAGGAATTAAGGACTAAGAATAATTTTTTTTTGAGATTGTGCTGTGATATAAAACACAAACAAATAGTATGTATATGAGCTGCAATTAAATTAATTAAAAATAAATTACATAAATATAATAACAATGAAAGTGTTTAATAAACCAAACTGATAAAAACTAATGAAAAGTTATCAAAAAGAAAGTGTGAATTTAAAAATTTTTTTTTTTTTTTTTCATCCCAAGAATTGCATAAAAGCATATCAATAATAAAGAGAAGTTAATAGGGAGGAAGAGTTTTTTTTTACAAAGTGTGTTGAGTTTTTAATAAATCATATAAAATCGGAAGTGAATTTTAAAACACAAAAAAAAAAATATGAATAGTTTCATATATTTTCTACTTAACCAATTTTGTCTTCGTCCTTGCTTTTGTGTGTTATGCAATTTAATGATGATATACAACAGCAACAACAACAAAAGATAAAGAACAAAATCAATTGATGTTTGCACGTGTTTTTTCTCAGAACTCCCTGTGAATGAACTCATTCAAAAGAATCTAGAAAAGACAGTTAAGTTTTTCAAAATTATTATTTTGTCTTGTTGTTACGTCACAAAAGCGCGTGCTTTTGAATTGAATTAGCAGAGCAAATAAATGACGCCAAGCATCAGCCAGCAGCAGCAGCGGCGTCGCTTGAGAAGGCAGCGCCGGTGGCGGGCGGCAGCTAGATTCAGTAGTCTAGTCAAAAATATTCAATGAAATTTTTAACCAAACCAAAACCAAAAAGATTAGATAATGATGGTGATGAAAACGTCAAAGAAAAGAAATCAAGCATACACAACACACACACACATATACACACCTGTCTCTATGTCACCAATAAAATAAGAAAGAAGGAGAATAGAATTTGTCGTTCTACCACACACACGCTTAAGAGAACAGTACAAAGAAAGAAAGCTTCAGTTTTTTCAAGCAAAGAATATAAAAAATTGTGTGCAATTGTTGTTGGAAACTACAGTCGGCTGGGAGAGGACAAAGATTTCGCGAGCAATTTGTCCAGTTTCTACGTTTTCATAGTCTCTGCTTTTCAAGTCAGTCAAGTTCATTTTTCATAAAACAAAAACAAAACAAAAAGCTCATGGGAGTGATGAGAGAGTATGGTGCTGTACATGATACGTTTGTGATTTTGATAGTATTTTATGCTCTCGCTCGCAATCAACTGAATTCTCTTTGCACTCACTCTCACTGTGTAGATTAACTGACTAGCTGATTGCAGAATAATGATTACATAAATGTATGTCGGTGTTTTTGTAAAAATGTGACTGTGTGTGGAACAGAAAGCAGAAGGCTAAACTTAACTTGCTAATTTAATTTAGTTAAAATGCTAAATTTAAATAAATAAAATACATACTAAAACTGATCAATGTCGACCGACATATTTCTACGAAATATCATTAATTTGCTCTCTCTCACTCTCTTTGACTAATTTTTGGCTGCCTATACTTGGTCTCAATATCTTTTTTATTAAAAGATTTGAAAATTTTCGATTTTTTTTTGGCTTCTTTTGTTGTTGATTGTTTTTTTTTTTTTTTTGTATTGTTACACAATCTTGGCATTGAAAAAAAAAGAACAAAACAGAACATCAAAGAAAAGATAAGACAAGAGAAAAAGAATTATGCAATAATTTTAGTTAAAGAAAAGTTATAGAAAGGAAGAAATCAGAAGTAGTAGTAGCAATGAATAATTAATTATATGTCTAATTATTTAATTATAAAAAATATATTCATTATTTATATAATTTTTTATTTATCATATTATCAATCAATCACTCTATCAATTAATCGCCATATCACTCAATCTATCCATTCCTTTACTCAATCATTTCATAAATTTGCTGCATTTTATCATATATCTATGTAGTTTGGTTTTTCTTCTTATATTTTTATACATACTATATTTTATTTTATTTAGTTTTTACTAACAAAACTACTCCCCCATAATTATTTTACTAATACATACATACATAATTACTCAATTTTAATCATTGATTTATAATTTTTTGTTTATTTAGTAAAACATTTTGTTATTATTGTTGTTATTATTATTGTATTATTGTGTATAACCCCACAAGGGTTATAAAAAATCGAAAAAATCCCAGATTTAACTGGTCTGATCTGATATGTGGTGTATGGTGTTCATTGTAACAAATTTTCTTGCGTAGTGCTATTAAAATATTGTGGGAAAAGTGTTAAATTTTTATTTACAATGATAAATTGATTGTTTGTTGTCTTTTGAATAAAGAAGAATAAACCAACCACCACCACGTGACTATCAATATTTTTGTAATAAATCACGGGAACAATCACCACCGCCCTCTCAACACACAATTGATGAAACTTAGTGGCTTTTTTTTTAAGGATTTTCCTATTTCAAAATTAATAAAATATTTCAATTTGAATGAATCAATCAATTAGGAAGGGAAAAAAAATAATAATAATAATAACGTTAAAAATAATAACAATTTGTTTGTTTGGCATGTTGTTTGTAATTTCTTTTTGTCATATTTATTATCTCGTTTTTTTTTTATTAACTTAAAAATGTCCGCATGGCTTTTTTGTTTGTTTTTGTTTTACTGTTAATAGTGTGAGATAATTGGGCATAAAACAAACAGCTGACAGCATCTTTTTTTTTGCTGTTGTTGCTGTTGCAATGCCAGTTTTCTAATACTATTGATGGTAAAAGTGATGGTGAGTGTGTATGTGCGTGAAATTATTGTACATACTTATATAGTAGTGAGGTGAATTGAATTTTTGAATTTTCTATTAATTTTTTTTTTTTTTTTTTTGTAATTTGAATTTGATATATTTTTCTCTTTTTTTTCTTTTCTTTCTTCTTATTACTTTTGTGGTGTGGTGTTACTATTAGTTCATTATTCTAATCATAATTTGTGTTTAAAGTAAAATAAATATAAAAAATAAATCCAAAAAAAAGTGTGTGATGATAAGAAAAAAAAAGGAATAAATTTGAATTAAAATAAGATAAGAGTTCGGTGCATGAATGAATTTTTAAGCAAGCAAAAGCTAAAAATCAATCAATCAATCATCAATCAAAGCATGAATCCATTAAGCAATAAATCAATCATCAATCAATCATCATCGCTTTTATCAAGAATGAATACACCCAATCGTCATCGTCATCATCGTCGTCGTCATCATCATCATCATAATAAAACATAACGTAATCATCGTCACAATATCAAGATCAATATCATTATCACCATTATACAACAACAACGCCAACAAAATTGCAATCAATATGAAAATCAAGAACAAAAAGTCTCCAATCAAAATAATATAATCATCATAGTTGTTGTGATTGATTTTTCACAAAAAAGAACAACAATTTATCGATCGATAATCGATGATTGGTGGAGATATGAAAGAAGGATGCTTCATTTGAAATCATCATCATCGTCGTCATCGCCATCGTCATGATCTATAATCTACACTCACACTCACGTCTCCTCAGTCTCTAAATCAAGAATGAAATTATGAATGAATGAATTAATTTTCAACTCTATTCCTCTCTCTCGCAATGTTTGTCTACGTGGCGAATTTTCTTTATTGGTATATTTTAGCAAAATGGGTAAAGACTTTGATGCTATGGGATTCGTCAAGGATTTCGCCGCCGGTGGCATCTCCGCAGCGGTCTCAAAAACTGCCGTCGCTCCCATCGAGCGTGTTAAGCTGCTTTTGCAGGTTCAGCACATCTCGAAACAAATCAGCCCCGATAAGCAATACAAGGGTATGGTTGATTGCTTTGTCCGCATTCCAAAAGAGCAAGGTTTCTCATCATTCTGGCGCGGTAACTTGGCTAATGTTATCAGATATTTCCCAACCCAGGCTTTGAACTTTGCCTTCAAGGATAAGTATAAGCAAGTAAGTACACACACAAACACGTCTGTCATACAGTCATCCAGGATACTTAACTATTGTAGTCTGTTGTCTGTCATGGTTGATTGGTTATTTTTTTAATTTTTGTTAAAATTGAAATTAAAATTCTTTTTTAAATCTTAATAAAAATAGGTCTTCTTGGGTGGTGTCGACAAGAACACCCAATTCTGGCGTTACTTCGCCGGTAACTTGGCCTCCGGTGGTGCTGCTGGTGCAACCTCCCTTTGCTTTGTCTACCCATTGGATTTCGCACGTACTCGGTAAGTTTGATTACTTGGATTGGATGATATGTGTTTTCTGGTTTTCTTCGTGCGTCATTTATCTATTTTACATATTTGTGAATGATTTTGACTTGTGTGTTTTTGTTTTATTCTTATAGCTTGGCTGCTGATACTGGCAAGGGTGGTCAGCGTGAATTCACCGGCTTGGGCAACTGCTTGGCCAAGATCTTCAAGAGTGACGGTCTTGTTGGTTTGTACCGTGGTTTCGGTGTTTCTGTGCAAGGTATCATCATCTATCGTGCTGCCTACTTCGGCTTTTATGATACTGCTCGTGGTATGTTGCCTGATCCTAAGAACACACCAATCTATATCAGCTGGGCCATCGCTCAAGTTGTTACAACTGTTGCTGGTATTGTATCCTATCCATTCGATACTGTGCGTCGTCGCATGATGATGCAGTCTGGTCGCAAGGCAACTGAAATCATCTACAAGAACACAGTTCACTGCTGGGCAACCATCGCCAAGCAAGAAGGTGGCGGTGCCTTCTTCAAGGGAGCTTTCTCCAACGTTCTCAGAGGTACTGGTGGCGCTTTCGTGCTTGTGTTGTACGATGAAATCAAGAAGCTCTTGTAAATTATCTAAATTATCTAAAAAAAATTACATAAAAAATAAACTGCTCTACAAATTTAATTTAAACCAATAACAACAACAACATAAACAACCGATATTACAACAACATTATATAATTAAACACAATCAATAGGAAAAACCTGTTGTTCAAAAATAGTATTTGTTAAGATCAAAAGTGTTGAATGAAGAATAAAATGATGTTGTAACAACTAAAATAATCAATATGTTTTCTTTTTACAAAATTGCCATAAAGAGATCACCGAATGAGATTTCCTAGTTCCACTTCTCCCTTTTAAAAACTTAAACCATTATATAGAAGATCGATCGTGAAGAGTGGAAATTGATTGATTTGGTGATTGAGTAGAGTTTCAACACACATAATATTTCTAAGTTGAAATTGAAGCTGGAAGAATAGATTTCATCTATATTTTTTTTGCATAAAAGATTGATAACCTTTTTCTTATAATAGATCTTCAATCTGAAATGTTTATTTTTATTTTTTATATATGATAAGTAAAGAAACTATATGCGTTATCCTCTGATTTTGATATGTTATATCATATACTCATCTAATAACTAAACAAAGTTTGGACGAAATTGTATTCATCTACATTTAAGAAGCTTATGCATTTTATAATATGTATTTTATGTCAGATGTATACTAGTTCAAAAATGTAGTCGAACTCATCTATAACGAACTCTCCAATATTGAAAACTTCTCTATAACGAAGTCATTCTGAAGACAGATTTTTTCAATATTTGTACCTCTGTATTGAGCTCCTCTCTATAGGGAATTACCTATCTGTAACGAAGTGATTGTCTGCCCTCAACGACTTCGTTATAGGGAATTTCGACTGTATGATATATTGGACTGATTTGATCTTATGATTCTTCGATATGTATGTATGTATATTATGTATGGTATAAAGTTCATTAGATTTAATTTTTCGTTTAGCAAACTTTTCCAAAAGTTCTTAATGCAATAATTAAGTTTTACGCCTTTCTAACTTTATTCACATAAAAAACAACCTTTGCAATCTTATGTTATGTGTTAGCATTTTCAGCAATCGTGATCCCCAAATGGCCAGCTCACCCAGTAGTCTACACCGCCCTGTCCATTGTTATACCCGATTTAGACTGCTCTTAGTTTCAGTGTTCGCTTTCCATCTAACCGGCATGGGAATGCCATAGCGTAGACTAGTTAGCTTGGGAGACTGTACCACCGGCATCGCTCTCAAGATCCTTAAACCCACTGAGAAGCCAATGCCTTATAAAGAAAAGATAACAATCCACCAGGGGGAAGTAATCGCGATACTTCGAGTGACATTAATCTGCATTCAATTACTAGATATTGTCATTGATCATTATGGGTGGAAAAGGGGAAAATTATGTAATATAATATAAAATAGCAGAATTGAAGGTAAAAATCGACTATGTATGCATTTTTCAGGGACACTTATTTTCCAAAATATATAGTAATAGCTAGGATGATAAAATTCGGTATGTGGGACCCACCCGCCTTATTTATTTTTTATACTGGGAACAAATCGCCGCCTATTATGTTTAACAATATGTAAAAGCAAAAGAGATGATTGATTGAGTATCAAATGGCACAATAAGTTAGACCCTTCAAAATTTAACAGAGAAGCCTACAAAATTAACTTAAAACTAACAAAAATGTCATTTATAAAAATTGTCTAAAAAAAAATTATTTATTTATTGTTGTTGTTCTGCTTTATACTTCAAAGAGAAACCCCATTTTAAATTTGTAGGACTAAATTCTAAATTGTGAGAAGTAATATAATTTTTTATCTTTTTTTTTTTGGCACCGAAATATAAGGAAACAAATCCAACAAAATTGTCTATTGAAAGAAAATTACTGTTGAAGAGGTCAAGAAACAAGGATATTACATTATCACAATGGGAGATGAAGGTGGTTCTTTTAATAGTGGCAATTTCCTTTTGGATTTTGCTATGGGCGGCGTATCAGCGGCAATTGCGAAAACTGCTGTTGCGCCCATTGAGCGTGTCAAACTACTTCTCCAAGTCCAACAAGTGTCCAAACAAATCTCAGAAGAACAACGTTACAAGGGTATAATTGATTGTTTTGTACGTATACCAAAGGAACAAGGATTTGCATCATATTGGCGTGGTAACTTAGCCAATGTAATACGATATTTTCCAACGCAGGCATTGAATTTTGCTTTCAAAGATGTCTATAAACAGGTAAGTATTTTATACATAACACATTCATTACGATTCACCAAAGCTTTCAGACAGTCCTCCTTTCTAACATCCCAACTGAGGCAATGAAGAAAATATGTATATACAACACACAATTGATATAATTTTTGTGGTCGGTTGGGTGAAATTTTTGGATGTTATAAACCGTTTTGTAGAGTTCCGCCTAAAGTTCTATCTACAAGAGCGTAAGCAGCATTAGTGAAATTAAAGTGGAATAACGAAATTTGATACCGCGGTTGTTTTGATTTTTGTGTGGTCATGCGCACTATTTCTCCCAGTAGTCCAGAAATCTGGTTTAAAATACTTAATATTTATGAAAGACATTGATAATATTTTTGTACCAAAGTTCAGCTCGATTGCCAGAAAAAAAAATGAGAAACAAATTGTAGAATCGGACGAACGAAAAGACAGACAGTCAAGGATCAATCAATACTCTCATCACACTGATCCCCATATCTATAATTTATGGGCGTACAATTCTATGCGATTCAACAAACATCACGACAAAAGTGATACTACCAAGTATGTTTGACATACATGTTATCAAAATAGATCATTAGATTAGATTTTAGGGAAGATTGTGAGATAGTCAACTTCTCACTGCGGCCTCAATTGGGTCTATTGCAGCAAACCCCATTAGTAATCTAGTATTGCTTTATATTTCGATGATTTCTGTTGGTTCTAGGAAATGGTTATATAGGTTTTGACCCACATTATACTATCACTATATATTTTTTTGTTTTTTGTTGTTTGTTTATGATTTTTTAAAAAAATTATTTTTCCTAGATTTTCCTTGGTGGTGTTGATAAAAATAAACAATTTTGGCGTCATTTTATGGGAAATTTGGCTTCTGGTGGTGCAGCTGGTGCAACATCATTGTGTTTTGTGTATCCTTTGGATTTTGCTCGAACACGGTACAGTTTAATAGACAATTTCTAATTTCCATTTATTATATTTTCCATTTTTTTTTTTTTTTTGTTTTTTTTTTTTGATAGATTGGGTGCCGATGTTGGTAAAGGCGGCAATCGACAATTCAATGGTCTTGGAGATTGTCTTATAAAAGTATTGAAATCTGATGGTCCAATTGGGTTATATCGTGGTTTCGTTGTTTCTGTCCAAGGTATTATCATTTATCGTGCTGCCTATTTTGGTTTCTATGATACTTGCCGTGATTACTTACCAAATCCAAAGAGCACACCGTTCTATGTAAGTTGGGGCATTGCTCAAGTTGTAACAACAATAGCTGGTATTGTGTCTTATCCATTCGATACTGTGCGTCGTCGTATGATGATGCAATCGGGCTTAAAGAAATCCGAAATGATATATAAAAATACCGGGCATTGTTGGTTGGTTATCGCAAAGCAAGAAGGGATAGGTGCATTCTTCAAAGGCGCATTATCGAATGTTATACGTGGAACTGGTGGAGCCCTCGTGCTTGCCCTCTACGATGAAATGAAGAAGTACTTGTAAGGAAAAAGTCACTTGACTTGCATTGCCACTCAAAAACCGAGAAAATTATAAACGACTTGGGATTTGTGCATGTTTTCTAAATGAATGTAAAAAAAGAAGAATTTTAATTACCAGTACCAATGAATCAATCAATCAACCAAGAGCATTAATCAGCCAATCAATCAATAAATCAATCAATAAATCAATTAATCAATCAATCGATAACAATAAAAATAAAGTCAACAGCAGGAACAAAGACAATAGTTACAAAAAGAGAGCAACAAAGATATAAAGTAAAGGACGTCCAAATTTGCAATATTTAAATTATATAGAATGAAATAATAAGATGGTTACACCAGATTTAAGAATGAATGAGAAAATAAAATTTTATGTAATAAAATTATTTACAAAATTATTTATTAAATAAGTTCTTACTATAGTTAGCTGCCGGGGGGTAGCTTACTTTATTTTGATACACTTTCCAAGGCCTTAAGATTAACCATGCATATACTTATGTACATAAATTTTAAAAGTTTTGTTGCCTTGGGAAGATTATAGATAATTACATTTATTGATTAGATTTGTACATATTTATATGATTTCTATCAGATTTAAGATGCTATTGATGTGACAAGACCCTATCAGGTCTTGAGCTTTTGCATTATCACTTATTAACTGCTTTCATTATTTAAATTATGTACATATAAATAAAGATTTAAAGATTAAATATCGATATGATAATTAAAACGAATTAAAAAGGAATGAGATAAATATTGGATGAGGATGGGTATGGGATCTGTGTTATCTGTGTTTGGAACTGCCTATGATTGTCTATAGAGTTCCATGGTGTTATATGCTTAAGTGTGAAAGTATTTGATCTGCCTTTTCTGAGAAAAAATTAATATAGTGCATTTTTCATGGAAATTTTAGAGCAACATTATGTCATTATGTTTTGCTAGTTATTTTTGTAAGATCGGAACGGGGAACCATAAGTACATATGAAATGAGTTCGCTCTGAATATTTTCAGTTGTTGTATCAATCAATAGACGGCAACAAAATTAAATAATAAAGTGGATAAATAATAGGATAGAGCAGAAGTTAACTAGAAAGCCCTTGAAAGGAAGCCAACTCCAAATAGAACGCACTCTTCAGTCAATAGGAGTTAAAGTAATAAGCTACAAAGGTATTGAGTAGCATACCACAACATCAAGTCAATGATATACTATGTACAAATAGATATCTCTACGACATCTCTACAAAGACTTAAAGAATAATAACCTAAAAATATAACAATTCTATCTTAAGGCTTTGTGACCTATCTACCTAAATCCCTAACAGGTGAACATTAAAAGAAAAGAGAAATTAAGTTAACTCTATATTATCGGTTTCCACCAAGTTTAAAATGTTATGTTACTTTCTATTACTCCGATCAAATACAAAAGTACCCTTAAGACATATGAATCAAACGTTGACTGGGGATTGTTTTCATATTCTAAAGTGTAATAAGTCAAATATTGTGACAGTTACGGCAGAGATCAGCTGGGTGAAGCCTCTTTAGACGTCTTCGACAATTATGGTTAATCAGGTCAGAAGCAAGTGGATTATTGGATCAACCGATTGTTGTATCTACTAGTATGTCTGTTGATTTTATCCCAAACTGACGGCATCTGTAAATCATTGTGAATTGTCTTATTCCTGACGAACCATGGCGCGTCAGTTATTTTTCGTAGAGCTTTATTCTGAGAGATTTGAATGCGTTGAATTTGCGAGCGAGATGCCAGACCCCAGAGCTGAATACTATATATCCAAGACGGCTCGATGTTTAACTTGTAAATTGTAAGTTTAGCATTAAGGTTTAAATTACTCTTGGGGCGTAAAAGTCAGTTTAGCCTGTGCCACCTGGTTATAATTATTATAACTATTAGCAACCACGGTAATGTGCCGTCTCAAAGTCAGGCGACTGTCTAAGTGCATACCGATATATTTTACAATGTATATGACATAGGAAATGTCAACTCCACCCATGTTAATTGTGGGGGACCTGCCGCGACGTTGCGTAAAGCAACAGTGTTGAGACTTAGCAGAGTTTAACCCTATGTTCCAACGTTTAACCCATCTATGAAAATCGTCAAGGTAATTTTGGATATAAATAGCAATTTAAACGTTACAATTGTTTCTTGATAGCAACGCTGCATCATCAGCAAATGTTGCTACCATCGAGTCTTCATCCTCGGCTACTGGCATATCAGCAGTGTATATTGTGTATGAATTTGTTCCTAGTACGCTGCTTTGTGGTGCGACGGATAGAGGATCTATCAACGTTCACCTCAACCATGAAGTAACGATTCATCATATACGATTTAAGTAGGAGATATTACCAGTCTGGGAGATGGTTCTTGCCTTTAACAAGAAGACCCTCATGCCAAACTCTGTCAAAAGCTTCCTGCACATCTAGGAAAACAGCAGAACAATACATATTTCTTTCAAAGGCCTCTAGAATGAATTGGACCACTCTCTGAACTTGTTCTGGCATGGGTGTGTTAAAACCGAACTGGTGATTCGGAATAGCGCATGTGTTTTCAATAGCTACTAACATTCTTACAAGAAATATTCTTTCGAAAACTTTGGAAAAGGTTAGCAACAAACTTATTGGTCTATATGACGTGATAAGATTTTCTGGCTTATCAGGCTATGGCACAATAACAATAAAAGCATATTTCCACTGGGAAGGAAAGTGACATAAGTATAGGAACCATGGCATTGATAGTATTGTCAAGAATAAGACACCAGTTTCAATATTAAATGGAAATAAAAATAATTTTGGAATAAAATTGCAAAATATGTTGCGTCACACGAGATGGGTGTAGGCTCACAAATGTGACCACCTATGACAGGGAGTGGGGAGGGGGGAGTTGTGGGTTCAAAAATCATTAAATTCGTGTGACATAATATATGGATGGCCCCTAAGAACAAATGACTGACAAACATCGACAAGTGCAGGAAATGTGAACAGTCATAGGCTATAGAAAGCCTGGAGGATTTCCTATGGTCTTCTTCTACACTTCAGTTCCGATGAAAAAACTCTTTAAAATTCGCTAAATATACATATAAGTACATTATGTATATTTGTATGCCTACTTCCGATTGACATAACATTTAAGTACAATTCATAAATATAAGTAATTCGCTGAGTACTCAATCTGTCGGTCTACACATGTGTCTAACTGAATTATCCTCACCTAACCTACGATCCACAAAATAAATTTATGATTTAAGTATAAAGACTTGGTTACACAGTCGAACTTCTTTATAAAGAATTTCTAAGTATCTTAATATTAATTAAGAAGGTAGATTGAATTTGAATTTAATTTTTGAATGCAAAGAAAAGCTGAAGTTTTTGGATTAAATCCACATTTGAATTGAAATCTTTTTCTCGGTCTAAAGATTTTTCTTTTTGATAAAATTGATGCAAAATAATAAAGAATTTTTAAAAATTATCTAAGTATAATATCAATTATAGATATTATGACTGGAAGTAAAATTGTATGTGGGGATAAAGAGTGATATCGTCCCGACCATCCATGAATATATTTGTAGTTCTTTAAGAAGATTAGAAAGTTGAAAATTGAAAAAAAAAAAAACACAAAATTATAGATTACTTATATGCATTTGAAATTAAAGTTAGATGAACTAAGAATGGTAATGAAAATTTATAAATTTCTGTCTAGAGTATATAGAAAAAGTTTCTTTATAAAGAATATAAAATTTTGTGGTCTCATGCGAATTCTTTGTAGGGAACTTTGACTGTATTTGATTCTATCTTTCTTCAGCTGTTCCATTGTTCTGCTATGTGATTTGCTTGCAATCAGCTGTTAGGATGTCATCAGCTGTGGTTTCATCAGTGCTAGTAAACGCATATAGCGGCTTATTGATTTGTTATCGGTCTTTTTTTTATTATTATTTTTTGTTTGTGTCAATATCCAACACCGCATAGTAACCGGAGATTTTTGATACAATTTGCAAAAAATTAAACAATATATAAAGAAATAAAAGTAAAACACAGAAATACAGCAAAGAAGGGGACAAGAAAAGAAAAAGCATAACGCAAAAAATAAAATTGAAAAAGAAAACAAAATTGTATAAATACACGTCCAATCATAGGAGGTGTAAGAGAGAGAAGCTCTTCAAGTTATTTTTTTTTCTTATTTATTTTTGCAATAACATTTTTCAATTTTCCTGATCCCGCTGCTACTGTTGCTGTCATTGCCGTTGCCGCTGTCGCTGCGCTGTTTCCGTTTTTGTTGTTTTCGAGTCTCTACGCCGGGTTCAAGTTTCGCCGTGTCGTTACCGGTGCCGTTGCCGCTGCATTCCACTCCCGCTAGAAATGTCGAAGAACAAATTGAATTTGACGTTACCGCCAGGAGCCGTTGATGCAACCGTGGCAGCCGCACAAGTGGTGCCGACGCCACCATTTAAAACGCCTTCGGGAACAGAGTAAATATCACAATTTTTCTCTTCAATTTTCATTTTGTTTCTCTTTTTTTTTTTTGCTTGTCTTTTTTTGGTCATTTCTTTTTTTTTCCTTTTTTTTCTTTTTGTAACAAAAATCAGTTAAGTTTTTGGTTGTTTGTCTGTGTTTGTTTGTTTCGTTGGTTTTAATTGCTTTTTCAATAAAATTTTATTCGATTTTTTGTCTTCTGCGTTTTATTGGAACACACATTTTCAATTGCCGGCGCTGGAGAGGAGAAAAATCATCATAATGAATTTAGTGCGGGCAACACCCAAGAATGATAATGATGATTAAGCAAATTACTATGTCAGACACACCTCAGTTTAAGCAAAAATAAAAGAAACTTCCAGAAATTTTGTCTAATCCCCAAAAATGTCATCAAATTTCTTCTCATCCCCAAAATTCGAATTAAATTTCTTAGATTGTTTATGACTTCATTTTATCCTTATATACATATTTATGTCTATGGTACTTACGTCAATCTATCTTCTAATCCTATATGATAATTATGATGTTGATGAAAATGATGGATTATGATGATGATGTTAATAAATGACTATGACCCACGCACCTTAATTTAAGCAAAAAAAAATCAAAAATTTCTTCTCATCACCAAAAATCAAATTAAATTTCATCTTAACCCACAATTTTTATACACTTCACGCAGTGAATAGTATTATAAGTTTGTCTTGATATTTGTAACACACAGAAGGAGACATCCGAGACCCCATAAAGTATATATGTACATATGTATATTCTTGATTTAGCAATGTCCGTGTGTATGTATGCAAACTAGTCCGTCAGTTTTTGAGCTAGAGAGCTTTTGCACGAAGCTTTCTTTTTACAATACGCAATACATTTGTCGGAATCAGCCGAATCGGACCACAAGGGGGTACCCCCCATACAAACCCAGTTCGAAATTCATGATCTTATTAGAAAAACTTTTTTTGTTTTTGTACTATGGAATTAAAATGTGGACACTTCAAGTATCTGACTGATATCCACCAACCATGTAAATTTCAAGTCTCTCGGACCACCAGGTAGCATAGACAAAATTAATCTTCTTTTTACTGGTTTATTTTCTTATCTTTCCTTATAATGTTAAACGAAATTGAACTGAATGAGCGACACATTTTGATTTTAAACAAAAATAATGACTTGTTTCCAGAAATTATCCCTATGCGCCAATAAACCATTAAACTCTCCTTAGTGGGAGGTCATGAGGATAGAGTCTTTTTGACCTACACCTTATAGCTGGGCGGAAAGTATAATACAAATTTCTTAGTTTCTTGTCCATGTGTTCTGTGTGGCTTATGATTTCATTTTATTTGGGTCTCCAATATCTACCAATCTTCCAATCCCCTTTTTCTTTTCATTAAAATTAAAAAAAAAAGGAAAAAGGGAAAAAGATTTTGTTTGCTTTTCATTTTGTTATGCAAAAATTCATTAAAAAGTTAAATTAAAGAAAACATAGTTTGCTGGGCAAGCCAAAGACGAGCATTGAGGCCCTCACCGAAACATTGGAGGAATTGGAAATGGATGACACAGCAAGGAAACGCATAAAGGTCTTTCTAAGTCAAAAGGAGAAAATCGGTGAACTATCTGATGATGATCTGGAGAAGCTCGGTGAATTGGGCTCAGGAAATGGGGGCGTTGTGATGAAAGTCCGCCATACGCCGACAATGTTAATAATGGCACGTAAACTGATCCATTTGGAAGTAAAGCCGGCAATCAAAAAGCAAATTATACGTGAATTGAAAGTTCTTCATGAATGCAATTTCCCGCATATTGTGGGTTTCTATGGGGCTTTTTATAGTGATGGTGAAATTAGTATTTGCATGGAATATATGGATGGTGGCTCATTGGACTTGATATTGAAACGTGCTGGACGCATACCAGAATCGATTTTAGGCAAAATAACATTGGCCGTTCTAAAGGGTCTGAGCTATTTACGAGACAAACATGCAATCATACATCGGGATGTGAAGCCAAGCAACATATTGGTTAATAGTAGCGGAGAGATAAAGATCTGTGATTTCGGAGTGTCGGGCCAATTGATTGATTCAATGGCGAACTCATTTGTGGGCACACGCAGTTATATGTCGGTACGACTTTTTTTTCCCCGTATACATATATTTGAAAAACATCACAAAATATATAAATAATGTTTTCCAATTTCAGCCTGAGCGCCTTCAGGGTACACACTACTCTGTTCAATCAGATATTTGGTCACTGGGACTGTCACTGGTGGAAATGGCGATTGGCATGTATCCAATACCACCACCAGATTCCAAAACTCTTGCATCGATATTCGACGATAAATGCGTTGACGATAGTAGTCAACAAGTTGTTGAACCAAAGGTTATGGCCATTTTTGAATTACTCGATTATATAGTTAACGAACCGCCTCCAAAACTTGAACACAAAAGCTTTACACGCGACTTCAAAGACTTTGTTGACATATGCCTAAAGAAGAATCCCGATGAACGTGCCGATCTCAAAACATTATTGGTATGTTATCTACTATGTATATATTTATTTTTTATTTCTCTACTTATTTACAGTAGAACTTTCTTTATTCTCCTTAGTATAGAAACATCTTATAAACAGAAATGATAAATTTGAGATACCGACCAACTTTATTTTTTGTTTACCCTACTACTACTGCTAGTCTAATAAGTTTGGAGTTTTTCTGGGGTCTGTAGGATAGTAAAAATAGTTGAATAATTATTTGCAGTGTACTACATTTGTATAAAGTTATTCCCTTTTGGGTTTGTTAGTCTTAAACCCTTCATCATGGATGCTTAATCTTAAAAAAATACCAGAATTGTGTACTTTTAAATATAATCTTATAACACTTTTCATCTCTAAATAATAACCTAATTAAACTCGTAATTGTGTTCTACATTCATGCACAAGACAACTAAGGATCTTCTGGTCCTTAAACTTTTAGATTTCTTCTACATTTCAAGAGTATTTCTTATATTTTATGTACCTTGTCTTGTATTTGATTTAATATAGTCACAAAGTCCAATATCAGTTTCTAAAAGATATGAAAAAAACTTACCCAAATTCTACAAAATCTGTAATTTGAAATAGTAAGGAATCTGAATCCAGGCATTCAATGAATATATGTATCTTAAAATTTTACACCCGAAAGAATTCGATTAATATTTGTTTGTTTTAGTGGGCCATAGGGCCATGATGATTTGAATCAATCAATGTATATGTGGCATCAAACGTTTTCAATGATTTAATGCGCCTTCATATTAATGTCCCAATGTTGCAACAAATATAAATAAGGCAGAGAAGAAAAAGAAGGACTGTTAGATAGACGTATAAACAAGTGCTCACCTGAACATGAATAATATTTAAGAAAACTATGTAGTCAGACAATCAGTATTTCTATCTACTTAACAGCTTTGTCCGTTTATCAGCTTAAAAAGTGAATATATTAATACATTTTCATATATAAATTGTGGACATTTTTTTGTGTCAAAATTTAATTAAAAAATCATATAAATTTTATACATATTACTATGTTATTAAAGTTTCAGTTTTTAAGATACAATAGTGGTACTCTGCATAGCATTCCTTTATTACGATACTGCAGAGTTTCCATTCTAAGTTTTTGCCTAGGATAGTTGATGCTCCATGGTATGTATATCAAGGATACTACCATTCAATGGGATCTTCAAATTTCAATAATATTAAATGAAATCTGTATATTGATTAGAGACTCTTCATCTGAATCCATTTAAATTTTGATGAATACATGAATTCTTATGTAAATGCATCATATATCAGAAAAGATTTTTAGATAAAATCTCCTTCATTTAATGAATTGAATAGGGGTATCACAATTAACATTTTTGGATCGTAGTATATATGAAAAATAAACTGTTATTAAAATTTCCATTAATCGAAATTCACAAAACTTTCACAGTCAAGCTAATGATCTAATTGAACTCATACGGAAATAAAAATTAGTAGGATGTAAACTGCTAAAAGATCTATCGAAATATTGTCTGATTAATCCAATTTGTTATATAATTATGTAGTACATATCTTGAAGATTTCATAACGATTTCGATATTATACGTGTATGTTTTCATTTAAATTGATTTTTCCCTGTTAAAATAAAGTCATACCCCCTTTTTTTTACCTGAAATAAATGCAAATTATTTCATTGGTGATGGAGCGGGTGTATACAAAGATGGTTGCGGCTCGCTGCTATCAGAAAGGTTAGGAAACTGAACTGGCAATAAACTTAAACGTTATCAAACAAAAGATATATTTACATGTGGTGGCACCAACTTGGCGCTATGCTATTCAAATATGGGACACCGCAACTGCATACCAAACTACAGGCGTGCGAGAATAAAAGTCGATTTAGACTCACTTCGAATCACTCATGGTGCGACCATTGATTCACAATCACAATCAACAACAACTACAAGGAAAATGATGTCATTCATGATGTCAAGATTTTGTTAAAATTTTAATGAAATATGTATGTAGTAGGAATAAAAAAGGTAGCTGCAAGAACTGTTTGCATACACTGCGAATTGTTCCTAATCATGTATTTTTCACAAAATGTGCATTTTAATTTCTTACAACATTCCATTTATATGTATGTATAATCAAAAAAAAAAAATAAAACAGCTGTTCATGATTCTAAATGGCCTGTGTAAACGCCAAAGTGTATCATCGTGATACAGTCCCCTGGTTTAAATAAGTATAACCCATGAACAGGTCCAATAATGAAAGTAAAGATAGTAAGTCATTTTGCACAAATTTAATTGTTTTGGGTAAAGATCATTTTGAATGCAATGGCAGAAAGTTGGGTCCGTTGCTTTAGAGCTCACCATAATACGTATAGTTTTATGAAAAATATTCATTCACCTATGTATTAATATATATTAATATATGTATTTTCGGTACCTTCAGCGTAACTGTAACCAAATTCTACTGTACATATAAGTACATATATGTTCGTCCAAGAGAATTTCGACTGCACTTCAATAATTTCATATTTTAGGAATTAATTAATCATAATTATGTAATTAATCGGTTTTTTCAATTTTTTCAGAGTCATCCTTGGATACGAAAGGCTGAAGTCGAAGAAGTTGATATTTCTGGCTGGGTATGCAAGACTATGGATTTACCACCATCAACGCCCAAACGTAATACATCACCAAACTAGTGTTGGGTTTAATATGCCTTTACCTTTTCTTCTTTGCCTTACATTCATTACCTCTGGATACGCACATATTAATATTATTGTTAACATCTCAAAAACCAATCCCCGTTACCCCATATTATATAAAGCTTGTTGTACTATTCTGTATACTATTTAATACGTCGTTTGTATTGTTTGTACTTAGTACGTATGTGTCGTGTTTTGTAATCGAAAATGAAAGAAAAAGAGAAAAAAAAAAACAAAAATGGAGAAACGAGAAATAAAAAAATTATTTAAAATTAAAGAAAATCAAAAGTAGAATATGTAAATGAAAAAAAAAAAAAAAAAAAACAAATAAATAATATGTATATATAATAATTTGTCTACTAACTTATAAGATGCATAAATACTGAATAATTAAATGCGATTATAAATCTTTTAGCTTAGAGATAAATATTTGTTAAAAGTATCATTTTTCTGAACAAAAATAATCTGAGTATTTTTTATACTCTTCACGTGAATATAAGTTTGTTATGAAGTTTGTAACACACAGAAGCAGATATCAGAGACTTCATAAAGTATTTATATTCTTGATCAGCGCGACGAGAAGAGTTGATCTAGCCATGTCCGTCTGTCCGTACGTCCCTCAGATTTTAAGCTAGAGAGCTGCAATTATGCACGTAGCTTTCTTTTTATGATACCATATGCAGTACATTGGTCGAAATCAGCCGAATTCGACCACTAGGAGGGGTACCCCCCATACAAACCAGTATCCAAATTCATGTTCGTATTAGAAAAACTTTTTTGTTTTTTGTATTATCGACTTGAAATTTGCACAATATAAGTAACTCTTATCCACCAACTATATATATTTCAAATCCTTCAGACCACTAGGAGGGCGTGAAGAGTATTACGACTTCGGTATAGCCAAATCTTTTTATTTGTCAACAGTTCGATTTAAGAACTACTTCAAATTTGCGGACTTATATTTATATACGAGTATCACCTTAGCTTTTAGTTTTTTATATTATTACTGATGATGTTCTCCTAATCTGATGTTCAATTGGCTATGTTCGTCGGTAAGGGAGATTTGACGGGTGCAGTCTCTTGAGCCGTCTCGTTGTTCGACAGTTTTCAAGGAGACTTATGGCTAAGTTATTGGTATGAAAATTGAGCCTTTCGTTGTGCTTTATGCTATGTCTACTAATCTCTTCCGATACTTTTGGCATCAGGAGATCTTTGTGAATGTTATCATTACGTATGTACCAGGGGCGGCGCAAGTAATTTTCCTTAACGTTACATTTTGGTATCACTGCAGTATTTCAATGTTTGATTCGGTTGCTGTTCCCCATAGTTGAATACCATAAGTCCAAACAGGCTTGATTATGGCATTGTAGAATCTACATTTATTTTCTAGGTTGAGCATGGATCTTCGCCCTATTAAGCAGTGCATTCGATGTGTTTTTAAGTCTAGTTGTTTTCTTTTGTTTACAATGTGCTCTTTCCATGTCAACTTTTTATCAAGTCACATACCTAAATATTTGGGTATTACGACTTCGTTGAAGCGAGCTCATTGCCTTTATGCCGAAGTGCAAATAAAGTATGGACGGACTTGTCTGTGTTTACCGCTATGCTCTATTTTGTCATCAAGTCTTGATTTTTGTTAAGTTGACTTTGTAGCAGTTGTGTTGCCACTCTTGCACTGGAGGACGCAGCAAGTATTGCTGTATCGTCTGCGAATGTGGCTATGGTTATCTCGTCGCATCTTGAGTCCGACATGTCAGCTGACTACCTTGTGGGCCTGATTGTATATATTTAATTTCGGATTTGGCATTTTCATATCTAACGTAGAAACTTCTGTTCTGTAGATAGGAGCACAGAAAAAGAAACTGTGAAGCTGGTAATGCCATTTTTAGTTTATATAATAATTCGTTGTGCCATACACGATCACATGCTTGTTTAATGTCAATGAGTTGCGGTGGCTGGAAGTTGTTCAGCATACCCACGCATATTTATGGATTGTCATACAGATATTCGATCTGAAAAGTAATTTCTTTTCAATCTTCTTCTGGAGAATTAAATTATATAGTTTAAATGGAGAATTAATTTATATATTAAACGAAGGAGCGAAACATGGAGAGGTAATTTGTGATAAATTTGTCCCCTCGGCAACCTCGGAGCAATAAGGTCTTCGATTTAAAGAAATTGAAGCTTGCATCTCATGCCAACAGAATCCAAACGTGCTAAATTGGTGTATTTTCTGGTCAAGATATTTCATAATAAAAGCAACGCCCAAATTGTTGTAAGAGGGAAGGTGGTCTTCAGACTCACGCTTTAGTTGAGTAGTCCTTGGGCAACTGTTGTCGGGTGATTCTTAAACGTAGACCCGACCACTGGATAGAATCTGAGGTAGCCATTGATGGTAACCAAATTGCACAGGAGAAGAAGATCATAAAATACATTTAGTTAAATCGTGAAAGGATTTCTTTCTCTAAGATTTAATTGTGGACAAGTTTCAAGTTCTCTTGATATGGGGGAAATTTGGATATTGACAATGAATGCTATGAGAATTGTCAGACATATCGGCACGTACTAGATGAACTGGTGATATGTTTGCAAGATATTTTGGAATATTACCAAACAAAATTTTAGTTAATTCATTAATTTCATTATTTCATTTCACAGCAGTAATAATTTACATACATACTTATATACTCGTGTATATTTATATTAGAGATGAAACGGATAGCTGTTTTGTCGGATACCGGATATCCGGCCAACCTTGTAGCCGGATAGCCGTCCGAAAATAGGCAAATGTTGCGTCTTACAAGCAAACATTCGTAGGGAATGAAGTTAGTGCTTCATTGTCTTATAAGAGACTATTTAAAACATACAATGGTAGACAAAAGTATTTTGACAATATATGGTTGTTCAGAAAAAAAGGAAAACAGCAAAAACTTATGATAATAACTGAGAATAACAGCACGACTAAAATCATTTTGCCAAATTTTGAATTGTTTCCAATGAAATACCCTTCTAGAGTCCTTCGACCTCAAGAGACAGAGTCGGCAGTATCTCACGAAGCGAAACCGTTTGTTGCCTGGATAATATACAAGTATCCGGCCGGATACCGGATTTACCGGATATCTGTTTCATCTCTAATTTATATATATGTAGAAGTAATGAATAATTTTCAATTCTCCAAGCTGACATCCTAGAGTCGCGAGTTCGATTCCCGATGAAGTTTCGTCCTGCACTTTTCTAATTTCCTCCAATCCTTCCTAACCCAGAAAGCCTTTGTCGCTATTGCTCATATTATTAACTAAATTATAATTTATAATTATCATCTTAGTTCTACATAAATAAATAAAATAAATAAATAATAAATAATTTTCAATTCTGATAGTATTAAGGTTGATATATTTGCTAAATGCTAAAATTATCCAAATCGTGGTAAATAAAAGTTGTCATTTATTAAAAATGTGCACCAACCAGATGGGAACAGCAGAAGTTGTCATGTCTTCGCTGTTCTATTGTCATGTACAATTAATATTACGATGGTCATTCCATTGTGGTTTCTTGTGTTTCATAGCTCTTAGCTTTGTGTTAGATTAAACTTCTAAAATTTTGTTTTATTCTCATACAAATGTTAAAAGTTTTCCATTTTTTGTTGGTATATGTTATATTTTTAACATGACACAATATTTAGAGTCTATAAAGGAAATGTAATTCTCGAGTCCCCTCACAATATTCTTTGAATAAAAAAAACTAAATTTTTCTGTGTATGTCTGAGAATATATTGTCCCTTTGATAGACTCCGGCTTCAGGTGAGCTGAAATGGCCATTGTACGTTCAACAATCAAATGAATTCCTAAAACTGAATGCCAAAATGGGTATCATACCCATCATATATGTACATATATAAATATATAATACATATTTAAAACCTTGAGCACTATGTTTCGAAGTGGTCAAAAATTTTCATCTTAAAGCTGTTCCTTTTTAGATTGCTTTGGTGTTTTTTCAATTTTCTTTTTTCCTAAACCTTGCTTTTGAATCACTCCGTCTATTGATGAAAACAATATTAAAAACCGTTTGGTAGTTTTCGAGTTTATCGTTTTGGGACAGACAGATAGACGCGGGGGGGGGTGACTTTGTTTTATAATATGTATATGTATACTCGTTGCGATTTTTATAAACACGTGTAATGCAACTAGACCTCGATTAGCACAGGATTTGTGTTAAACGAGACAAGAAATCAGTACAAAGAAGGGAGTTACGAGATTTTAAACAACGTCTCAAGAATCTCTCCAAGTACAAATTGGAAATAATCAAACATAAAAAAAACAATAATGTACTATAAAAGAGGTTACAACTTTTTATAAGGTTATATATTTTATTTGAAATGTGTAATTAAATATCGATGACATCGTCTTATTAGGGAGGGTACACGCCATACAAACCCAGATCCAAGTTCACCTTCTTATTAGAAAAACTTTTTGATTTTTGTACTATGGAACTGAAATTTGGACACTATAAGTATCTGACCCATATCCATCAATTATGTAAATTTCAAGACCCTCGGACCATCAGGTCCGAAATATGAACTTAATCAGCAGATACGAAAGGTATGTGATGAGTATTACAACTTCGGCATAGCCAAAGTTAGACTTTCTTTTTTCTCTCATGTCTCCTTATCTGAAACTGTCAGAGAATTTTATGTTTTTTTCTCTTGATTTGAATTCCTTTCGTGAGACTTGGTTTATAGTTCTTAAGCTCTTAATTTCCACTCTCAGCTGTCTATTTTAAGAGGCGATATCGCAAATTTGGTCTATCACGGCATTCTTCGTTAGTAATTCCTATAACTTTCGGTTAAGAAGAGAGATATACAACATTTTAGTAGATCATTCACATCATTCACCAAGCCATCCGTTACAACCTATTTAGGGGACAAAGGTATGTGTATGTATATAAATCATATAAGTAATATAGAAATCTGATATTTTTTTCGTTAGAAGTTGATTTTGTTCCGATTTTTAATGATTTAAGTATTTTCGCGATTCCAGGTGATGTTTCTATTTCTATAGGAAGCTCACTTAACTTTTCAATAAATTGTGGATTTCTTTGTAGTCCTAGCACTTAGGTCAATTGTTATTCGAATTTTGTATGCATTCCGCGAAATAATCTTCCACAAACTCTTCAAACTAATCGTCGGTTTCCCAACTTTAAGTGACTGATTTGTTGTAAATCTTTTACCATCGTGCCATTTCTTCATATGTACATATATTTGGAAATAGATAATAGTCATAGGGACTTAAGAATGCAAAATAAGCTCGATGTTGAAGCCTACTTCATGAAAAATATTTATGACAATGATGACAAAGCTTCAATTATATGTGATCCGGTGCCTTTTGTCTTGATGGAAAACATTTTTCTTGAGTATACCGATTTCCTTTTGATTTCATCTATCGGTTTATTTGGATTAACTATTGTATATAATTTAAGCTTGTAAGTGTTTTTATATTTTATACATATATAGTAGTATGGTTATAATAAGATTTGTTTTTACAAAAGCCAAAGAAAATGGTGAAAAAGAAAGAAAAAATATAAGAAAGACTAACTTTGGCTATGCCGAAGTTGTAATATTCTTCATGCCCCTGGTAGTAGTCCGAGGGTCTTGAAATTTATAAAGTTGGTGGATATGGTGTTCCAATTTCAAGTCGATAGTACAAAAAACAAGAAAGTTTTTTTTAATAAGAACTTGAATTTGGATCCATGTTGTATGGGGGTGACCCGATTCTGCTGATTCCGAAAAAATGTACAACGTATGGTAAAAAGAAAGCTTCGTGCAAAATTTTAGCTCTCCACCTCCAAAAACTGAGGGACTAATTTGCAAACATACAGACGGACGGACATGGCTACATCAGCTCGTCTAATCGCGCTGATCAAGAATAATATACTTTATGGGGTTTTCGATGTCTCCTTCTGTGTGTTACAAACTACATGACAAACTTATAATACTATCCACAGCGTGAAGAGTATGAAAATATATTCAGAATGTAGTATACTAATGCAGTATACTTTTGCTTCGCTTTACTATTCAATTGTTGGCTTTGACTAAATCGTTTCTGGCATTTCTTTAAGCGATGATGCACAAGTGTGTTACTTTCACTTTATCACTGGTCAAATTTCCGCCAAAAGAGAAAGCATGAAAACTTATATTACATCCATATATACGTAAGCATGTACATGCATACACGTACATACTACTCCCATGTGCATACGAGTACATTCCTTTATATTTATTCAGAAGTGCAATATAGTGTGATGAGTTGAGGTAGATGATACATATTCGTACATATAAAGTTTGGTTGCTTTTACAGGCCTCACTCATAGTGCCTAAAAGCAAAACCAGATAGAGAAACCGAAAAAGAAAAGAAAGAAATTCTTGGTTTTGTTTCGTTAGGATTTTTTGTTTTCCTCTTTTTAAGTAATTTTCGGTTGCATCTTTTTTCTTCATTATATGAGCTTTTTCTATATTCTACTGATGTTGCTGGTTGTTGTTGTTATTGTTGTTGTTGTTGTTGGATTGTTTTTCACTTCACTTTGACTTGCTTTTCACTTTTGTGTTATGTTGTCTTGTTATTGTTTTTGTTTTTACTATTATTTTCTTAAAAGTTTTCATTTACATAGAGAAAAAGAGAATGTGGAAAGTAGTATTTTATAAGAAAGTGAGTGAAATGAGGAGTAAAGAAAAGCAGAAAAACACTAACATGGATTCATTTTATTTCATATTGTAACAAATAAAACTTTTTAATTGAAAATCCTTGATAAGAGATATGACAGAAAGGAAAAAAACCAAGCTCCAGTTGCAGTGTGTGAATGTAAGGGTTAACATGTTTATACATACGCACATACTATATACATATACTTAGTATGAAATAAATCTTTACTGTTGTGTTTTCTCATACGAGATGTGATGATACGAGATACAATAAACAGATACATACATATGTAATCAGATTGATGCTTCGACATATCCAAACTCCTACATTTTAGTAAGGAGGATGGTAGACTTGACGGGGCACAGCACCATCGTTATTTTCCCCATAAAGATTTCTGTCTTACACAGAGGTCGCAAATAAAAATCATCACTTTCATGTTATCCTAAAAAAGACGGTTGTTTAAGAGAAAATGAATAAAAGTTGCTAGCGACTTACTCACTCATGATTTTTGTTTTCGTCATCGCTGAAAAAGTCATCATGTTTTTAATTTTTTCCGTACTAGTCTTCCACTGACTGATTCGATCATAAGAATCATTCACAAAGTCATGTGTGTGTGTGCGCCTGCTTTGCTATATGCATTGTTTTGCACACCCCTCTCTCTCTCCACTCAGCGACTCACTCAACTCACGACACAGACACAAAAAGAGACACTTTCCCTTGTGCTTTTATCGTTCCGTCCTTTGGTGAGAGATTGATTGAATTGTTTTTTGAAACAATCTCTAAACAGCGATGAGTTTTTTCTCGTTGAGAAAATAACTGTCGCTGACTTTTAAACAACAAAACGAAAGGGAGATATTTTTTGTACAATTTTTTCAGTCATTCTTGGAGTAGACCACATTGAAAATAAAAGTTGATTGTTATTTGCGACTTCTCAAGTCTTACCTATGATGATGAAGAAGAGACAGCAAGCATCGAATACATGTATATATATCATGGAAGACGAGTCCATTTTCTCGGGAAGCCACTCGAACTACTGGAATGTCTGTAAACCTGTCAGATTCCATCTTAACCATCTGCTACTAATTCAACTCTTACAGTTTCAAAAATGCATGAGCTCAATTATACACAATAAAAGTCTCGTTATTTAATATTCACACCTCGTAGAACTTTGCCTTTTTGCAATATGATGAAATTCTAAATAAAAAATTAGTAATGAAATACTACATTCAAACATATTTACAAACACACATTGCATGTACTACGTGTAAAATATCAAGAACAAAAAGCATAGAAAGAGAGAGAGAGAGAGAGAGAGAGAGAGATAAATGCGTGTTGATAGAGAGAAAGGAAGAGTTATAGTCGGAGAAAATCAAAAGAAAACAACATATGTTCTTATGGTAAATCCTGTTTTTCGATTTGGTTAGCTTCGCCGAGCACTCAGTGTTCCATCGCTCTGCTTTGTTAAATTTGTTGGATATGTTTACTGAGTGCCACTGAGAGAAGAAGCAATACTGTTCAGCTATATTTTTGGACATTCAACAAGCGTTCCACAGAGTCTGGCATCCCGGCCTCCTGTTTAAGTTAAATAAATTGCTGCCAGTCTGACATAAAAAGTATGCGAGCTGAAGTTCCTCAAGGCAGTGTGTTGGGACATGCTCTACACGTCTGATCTCCCGATCTTGATAGACGAGAAACTCTCAATAGCAACATATGCGGATGACACTGCTCTATTGGTGAGCGACAGCGATCCGGCTGTAGCCTCAGCTCTCCTGCAAGACCAATTGGGCCTCATGGGGCCTTGGCTGAAGAAATGGAACATTTGCGTCAATGCAGATGAATCTATGCACGATACATTCACTCTGAACCGCTCAACATGCCCTGCCGTTTTCATCAAGTCAGTTGGATCTGAATGAGAATGAGCTGGCTCTTCAGGTCTATCTCGAAGCTCAACCTGCGAAATAAGCTGTTATTGTATAAGGCCATTCTGAAACCGGGGTGGACTTACGGTATTCAGATATGGGGCACTGCATCCAACTCAAACGAATAAATCGTGAAGTACAGCAATAGACACATCATTAGGTTGGAGGTCCATGCCAATCATCAAGAACATTTAACCGTGCGTAGCCTATCGATCTCCTATCTGATTGTTGGGATCTGATGTTTCAAATATGATGAAAGTGCATTTTATGTACAATAATGTATTTTGATTATATTCTTACTAAACGCCTTGACTTTGTATATGAATAAAGTAGCCTGTAATATACTTATTGTATTATATGGCATTTTCTTCTTTTTCTTTTCACACGGACGCCACATCGAAATTTTTGCGTAGAATTTTTTCCAATTTCAGAAATGTTGACGAAACTTTAGAAAGAAATGAAAACAACAAAAGGCCTAGTGTGCGTAAATCAGACGGTGCTAAGAAATCGAAGAATGTATGATCCTTTTATTAGCAAAGGATCGCGAAATCATAGTGAATTATCAGCTACTACAATTACTACTGAGCGGGCACCATTAGAGGTAGACTAGCTGAGCATCAAATCGGAACATGTGAATAGCCCCGGATCTAGGGGCAAACCGGGGCACCCACCCCGGGCGTAAGTTTCAGGGGTCGCCGAAATCATAATATAATATTATTGAAAATTAAAAAACTTGCACTACAAAGCACATAACCTTGGCTCACCGTCGACTTGTAAGAAAATGAAATTGACATCATTTAGCTATTAAAAAATTAATGTCGAACATTTTATTGAAACTAATTTCTCTATTTTAATTAAAAATTAATTCGAATCCTTATACATTTAAAACTGGTACACAAGTGTGACAACATTAGAAATTGTGTCTTGAGTTGCCGTTGTTGCAGTACACATGGGTAGCATGGGTAGCCTTTAAAGTTCGCAGCAGATAAATGGCGGGAACTTTAATTTAAATTTATTTTTTTCAAACTTATTTTTTTTACTTCTTGGAGTAAAACAAATTAAAAAAAAGTTAGGAGTCCCGTTTCTACGTAATTAATTTGAAGAAACCAACTTTTTGAAAAGAAAATGTTTTTCAAATAATTTTCTTGAATGACTTGCAAGATGCGTTTCCTAATGTTAGTATAGCTTTAAGAATATACTGCACAATACCTACGACATCTGCAAGCTGTGAGCAAAGCTTCAGAAAACTGAAAATAATTAAAACCTATCTGCGTTCAACAATGAGTCAGGAACGTCTATCTGACCTCCTAGCCATTGAAAATAAAACTGCCTTTTCGCCGAAAAAAAAAAAACACGTAGCAAAATAATATAATAATAATAATAAAGAGTACAAATTTATTAAAGGGTTCTTATTGTCCCGTTTACGAAAAATGCCAATCATTATATACGTAGTTGTGAGATTTTTTAAGTAATTTATCTTAAATGCTGGAGAGAGGGGCGCCACCAGCAAGTTTCTGCCCCGGTTCAGAAAAATCGTAGATCCAGGGCTGCATGTGACCACGGCTTAATAATTCGCTTCGAGACTGTAAATGGCTCTGTGGTAATAAGGGTTTTCGGTTTTCCGAATCCAGAATCAGGTAGAATCTCTACTCTTACATAGGCCCTGCCTTGAATAAGGACTACCCCTGCTAGTCGCTGTGGTCATTTTTCTATTGTTGACACTAATCATAGAGGACGGGATCTTGCGGATTTTGATTTCAGCTCGATTGAAACTTGGACTGTCCAAGACGTTGGTAAATTCTCCGGGAGAAATTTTCAGCCAGTGGAAGAGATCTTAGGATCCTGATTTCTTTTGTACTAATACAATAGTTTGAAATCTTAGTATCATTTTAAATTGTGAACATTTGTAAATTGGATTATTTTGTGGATATTTTCTATTGATTTTATTTGATATTGTGCTTGGTAAAAGAAATACAATATAAATATGAAAACGAGAAGAAAATGAAGAACAATAAGATGAGGATGAACAGCAACAGCAACATCAACAACAACATTCTCGTAAATATTATATGGCAACATTTGGTATAGTCAATATAATCGATGTTGCCTGCTTCATTGCGCTCCACTGTAATGTGTACTATGTGCAGTCCTTAGACTTAGATTGATATATACTTATACATAGATATGTACATGTGTGTAATATATGTGTGTGGGTGTATTATGTGTGGATAGATTGTCAATCATGCATAAAAAGCAATAAATCAGTACGAATGAAATCAAATCAAATCGCATCGAAACGAAACAAATTGAAATGGAAATTATTAAAAAAAAGATCTGAAGGAAGAAAAAAATAAGAGAAAAAATTGAATAAAATGCCGGCAAAGGCTACACAGTGCAATGGTTCATGAAACGTTGGTGTTATACAACGGAAACGGAAGCTATTTCACGTCAAACGGATCTGAACATATTAATCTACATACGACAGTATATATTGTATGAAGATATGAATCAATGAATGAATGAAATTGTTCACTCATTTCTCGTATTCCACTCTTCATGTTTCCCTTTTTATTTTAAATACAGTTGAACCTCGATTTTCCGGGTTGCTCATAAATCCCGGTAGTATGAGGTGTTACAATATAACTACATACGAATAAAGATATTATTTTTATTTATTTTTAACAAGAACACGCGACTTTGCTTCTTTCAAATACAATATTACATTTAGACACAATATCTTATATTCTTCATTTCCGTACTTACTATTGTACTTACTATATGCATTTATTTAAAACTAGACTTTGCATAGAAGTGATAGAAGCAACGATATTTAATTTTGTTAATGCCTCACAATGTAAAAATAGATGTTTAACAAAGACTACTTGATTGATTCAAAAAAAAAAAAAAATAAAAAATAATATGTCTCTAAGCTTTACATGCAAAATTTGATCCACCTGATTTGATCGTTTCTTTATGTCGATTTTGATATTTGATGAAATATATTTTATAATAATATGCTATATGTTACTCACAATAAAGCTTTTTATCTTTCAGCAATTTAATTTTGAATCCAATAAGTGGCTTTTACTTGATGCGCGCACAAACAAACAAACAGACAGATAAAAATTTACAAGTTTATTATATATATAGATTACAAAAAGAAAATACTAATAGGGTCCTCACACGAAAAGTATGCTTGCCGCAAACCAAATTTATAGGTACCGTTGTGGTTTGCGGCAGATATGCTTGTCCGTGTATGACTGCGATTGATGTGGCGCTCGAGCTAAATCAAATTCATTTGATATTTTTGTGATTGGGAAGCATACTTCCCGTATGTAGCGGAATTTGTTCATTTCATATGAAATTTCGTGGTAAACGGTTGTATAAAAATAAGCGCGCATAATATGTTTTGGACTGAATTTTTTGAAACGTACGTCAAATTAGTGGGTAAATTAAAATAAATTGATCAAGAGGCCAACAAGGGAAAAGTCATCAAAAACAAAAATTACATGTTCTTAAAGAAATTTGAAATTTATAGAAATTATCCGAATCCATTTTGCTTATAAAATTTAATTGCAAATGATGATTGGAAACCATGCTTGTATCCTTTAACGTTATTGGCAACGCGATCATGATTGAAAATAAATGTGCAACACATTTCAATCGCTCAGTCACGGGCAAACACGGGCCAGCATGCTTTCTTCAAGTGAAATTTATCGTTATCGTTATGGCTTTTGGCAAGTATGCTTGCCGTGTTTGGGCCTTATAACTATGAAGGGATAATCGATTGCAGTGCATTACAGTTATCATTATAAATATGTACATGGCCATCCATATATAAGAAGCAGGACTGTCCAACCCGCGGCTCAAGTGGGACCTGAAAGCGGCCCAGACACTAACAGCCAATTCTTCCTATGCTGTCCAGGGAACCAAAAAGGTTGGACAGCCCTGATACATAGTATGTACCATATACTCGTACATCTATCATCGATAGATCAATTGATTGTTAGTTCGAAACATGGACGTGTGTGAATGGATGGATGATCTTTATAAAAATACTTGGAGAATTGTAAAACAGAATATTACAAGAATATTATTAGCCTATGCAATAGTCGATGCGGTTCTTTCTTCTATATTCTTCCTTCATCTGATTCCTCAGAAATTGTTTGAAGCTTGTACTCTTGAATTTCATTAAGTTAAATAAACTATTTCGATTAATGAATTATTTTTCACTCATAGAATGAATGAATGAAAATGAAATTACGAAAAATTAAAAAAATATTAGCCAAGTCTGAGTCGGACTCGTACACGGAGGATTCTGTACCATCGCACAAGATTTAACACAATGTATGGAAATTTGTTTTTGTCGCAAAAGTGAAATATTCAACAGCCTAAAAGTATACTACAAAAAAAAAAAACAACTTTCAACACGTTTCTTTTATGGGGACCCATATTTGTCGCTCTACACACAATTGAATTATACACTGTGTGCAAATTTCAACTCTCTACCTATTACGGTTCATGAGATAGAGCCGGAGTCGAACGGACGGACGGACGGTGGAAGCTTAGTAATAGGGTCCCGTTAGCACTCTTTGGGTACGTAACCCTAAAAAGAAATGGGAATTCCCGAAAAAGGGTAAATAACAGATAGAAGAATAAAATCAACCATTTAAAATACTAGTTAACAAATATTTTATTTCCAATAAAGGTCCAAATCATTGAGGTTTAACTGTATGAACTAAAAATCTTTTTCCTTCCTCTTCTTTTACATAAAGAATGTTTGTAATAATTTTGTATTTGTTGCCGTTGTTCTATGACATACAAACATAATTGAAGTGACTTACATTAACAGTATTTTAATCGAAATCTAAACGAATTTCAATTTTTTTGAATGTAATTTATCACTACTGCATGCATACAAATATGAGTATTTGGGTATAATTCATAATATCCGGAAATTTATAATCCCACTTTAATAGAACTTCCTATTCCTATGGGAAACTTGTTAATGCAGTTTGGAATTCAACATTCAAAAAGTTTTGAAAATAATGAAATATTGTACATTCTGCCAAAAACTACTTTTCATACTAGAAAAGAAAATTTTATATTAACTTGAAATGAAAAATTAAACATTTTTTTTTATTATTATTGGCTTTTATAGAGTACAACAACATGAAAATAAAACACTATTAAAGTATTTTGGAAACTCATTTGATAAACATTTCTAACTAAATTTTGGGTTGTAAGGCTCTATAATTTTAAATTTTATTAGGATAATATCCTAAAGCATCGGTAGGAGGTAATGTTATTTACAATTATGGAGAGGTGTATGCAGAATAATACATATGACCAAAACTTCGATTTGATTCCAAATGAGAGTTTGTGAAAGCATTTAAAGAGAAGCGTTCGAAGATAAATGAAATACCGAACAGTTCCTAAAACAGTTACATCCATGAAAAACTGACTAAAATGAATGATTTATGCAAATGATATCTATAATTGCAACTATTCTATCGTTTAAATTGAATATGTAGCCAATAATATTTGTTGTAGTTCTGAAAAGGAAACATATTCTATACTAGAATATAGTTTAAGTATCAAGAAGAATTAAAATAATCGTAATAATAATAAAAACAAACAAAAATACATTGTTTCTAAAATAAGAGAAACTTGATAATTGATTTCCATTAATTATGTAATTTTTTTTTTATGAATTCTAATTAAAAATTAATAAATAAATATCATTGATTGTTTGTTTGCTTGGATTTAATAAAGACAGTTTTGTTTTATTTACAATTGAAAAAAAAAGAACAAAGTCTTGTTGGTTTTGAAAATACTCTCCAACTAAGATCCAATAATTTTGTCAATTGTTTAAATTTATATGTGGTCTTAGCTACAATATTACAGAAACTTTCCTGTGATATAACATTACATAATTAATTTAAATTATATAATTGGTGTATAATTTATTAAGATTTAACTGATATTTAATTAGAGACAAAAAAATCACAATTTCACATCTCCAATTACATGTATACATGTTAATTTTTTTCGTATATAATAAGTAGATTGAACGTTTTCATCGATGATCCAATAAATGCCGGGGCGTAGAAATGCGTGCCGGGTTCGCTAGTTTAATATAATTACAAAAACTACAATTCATCTATACATTTAATAAAATCGTAGATTCCGTCTGTCTATTAGTTAGTTTGTGAGCGCATCAAGTAAAAGTCACTTATTGGATTAAAAATTGTAAGTAGCATATAGCGTTTATTTCATCAAAATCAAAGTGCGAATTTCTGGATAAAATTTTGCATATAAAACTTAAGCCTTGCTGTCACATGCAGCCTCAAATGTACTGAATTCAGTTTCGGCTGCATGTGACAGCAATTCTTAAGAGAGATATATTTTTGTTTTAAATCATAGAAGTAGTCTTTGTCAAACATTGTACAAAGTTGGTTCGGGTGCGCTAGTATAGTATATAGCAACTATTAAGGTCATAAAAACTTTTTTTTCTTATAATTTAATATTTATGTTATATTTTTGTTTAAAAAACATTCGTGACAAAGAACACAGACAAGTTTTTTCATATCTTTCCACACCGAATGTTTGGATTACTGAGTATTAATCATTATTTATTTAATCAAGGAATAATAAAAGATTGTTAAATGTGCTGAATAGCGAACGATTAGAGTACCAATTATTAGTGGAATCAATGTAATAAATACTCATTACTATATTTTCTAATATTGCACTTTTTTTTATCAAGTATCGAGTCCTAGTTCTAGTTGATAATCTATTCATGAAGATGAGTGATCCAATATGTCAAGTACCGAATATTTGTCATTATTTTAATTTGAATATCTAAAACGATTGTTGAGTGTGCCAAATAGAGGTTAATACCAATTAAGCAGGGAAAAAAAAAAATAAAATACTAACAAAAATATGCGGAATAAGTTTATGGAGTCAATTTAGATACATATGATTATGTAAAAGTCAGGCTATAAAATTTATTTGAATTGACTTTGGTTCTCATGGGACAGTCATGCGATAAATGAACACTGGAACAGTAAGGACTGAAGGAAGGAAAAGCTAACATTGTACATGAAACGTTAATCTGTCAAAAAAAAAAAACATTTTTCGTCCACTACATATTAAACATGGGCTTGTTAAAGGGGAATGGTTACACCAGGACATGGAAATTATGAAAGAAATATATATATAAGAGTGTCTGGACCAAAATCACCAAAGAAAAAACGGCATACAAAACGTTTTCCCTTTACTCTTAATACCATAATATGTTTTTGTTTTATATAAAAAAATGAATAGATTGCCTTTATCTCAAAAAGAAGAGTCAATTCAACAAAAATTGTATTATTTTCATATTCAACAGACCAAAATTACCTGCAATTGACTAATAAATCTCATGACACGGATTCAATGTTTCCCTGTGTTCTAAGATAATTTTAATTAATGATAAATACCATAACAGTTTTTCGCTTCTCAATTTTTATCTGAGTCTACTTTACTACAATTTTACAAATTTTAAAAATGTTTGGTCTAAATAATGTTGAACTTCCCACGAGAACTCTGAACTGGCGGTTCTTCACAATGGCAGCATCAGTGATTCGTTCACCACCAACGCTGGAGTACGGCAGGGATGCCCTCTCTCCCCGCTCCCCTTCACCATTGTGCTGGATGACGTCATGAGCAGCCTTACCCAGCATAAGAGAATTGGCATTATATGGAATCCCACACGGCAACTTGAGGACTTGGACTTTGCCGATGACATTTGTCTCTTCTCGCACATGGCTGATCTCGAACTCCATCACGCAGAGACTTCAAGCTTTCGTCAACAAGTATTCTGGCCTAACACTATTTCCAACGAGGTACCATGGCGTCTAACGAACGAGGAGCCTATACTGAATCAGAACACTTGGAGAAGGTAAATCCTGCGAGAACTAGCTGATGTCAACATCACATGGGATGGCACTAAAACAACAGCCCAGAATCGTGTGCGATGGAGAAGCCTTGTGGAGGCCCTATGCTCCAACTAGGAGTTTTAAAGGAAATTAAAAAGTGTTGAACTTCCCATCCTCGTCGCCAATTTTTCAGTGTATTGACATCAAAAAAAAAAAATATGCACAAGTTATTTGTATGGTTGACAAATGAAGAGTGCACTTTATTTGATATGCTTATTTTAATTCTTACTAAAGGTTTCCAGACAGTTCCAATATCCAATAAATATCTTATGTACCGAATAAGATATTTATGTATATACAGTAAAATTAAAGTTAATATCTGCACACTTCCGGCAATGACACAATTTATGATCTGCTACAATAACTAGTAGATGTTCACAGTTGGCATTGGTGGAGCCTTTGGAAAATTAAAATGCTTTTACTATTATATTTTAGGACATGCATGAATAATATCAAATTGCTTTTTAAATTGGTAAAAAAATATAAAAAGAAAATCGTATAGAAGCAATGTTCACTGTCTCGTCGTTAACTAAGTTGGACGAAATGGTTTCATATATCAAAGCAACACAAAATGCAAGTATGTACAAAATTCAATTGAAAAATATTGCAGTTGAATGAACGAAATGAAACAAATATTGTATAGAATTTATTTACTGAAAGTGAAATTTTCGACAACGAGTGATGTATGCCATATATCAGTGGCCATGTTCATTTCAATGTTTTGTCGTATTTGTACATTTCGTTTTGTTTTGTTTAGTTTTCTTTCCTTCTGTTTTAATGCTCTTCGTCATTCAAGGACATTCGCTAAGGCGAAGGCGTAGTGAAAACATACTAACAAACATTGTTTTAATTTGGACAAAGAAAGGGTCCAGTTGTCCAGTAGATCAGTAGACCAACCAACATTGAATGCATACCATGGCATGGCATGGCATACCAATGAATTGTATTTGTGTATTCTGGTGTATTTGGTTGTGAAATCAAACGATTTCAAGTGAAACTATGTGTAGTATTGTAGTACTTTTACTCTTACTACATAGGACACATGTAAGTCATGACAAGCAATGCCAGGACACAATTCCATTTGGCGCAGTTTGTTACGTTTTCAGACAGAAAACTTTCGTTTCGTGGCACAATTTGTCAAACTAAACTCGAAATAAAAATGAAAAATAAAAAAAAAGGAAACAAAGAAAATAAAACGGGATACAAAATTAACTTCAGTTTCATCGAATATTGAATACTTTATATACATATATACTAGCTCACCCGACCCTGTTTCGCACAGGATGTTTCCATTCTTAGCATCAGTACATTCTCTCTGTTACACTTTGAGTATCAACAAAGATCACAGTTTGAATATCAGAAAATTAAAGTGCAATTTTAATTTATCGTAGTATACTTTTAGGGGTTAGGGGTTCTTTGAATATCCCAGAACTCTTGAACGGGGACACATACACATATTGGGACCAAAACTATCCTATGTTCAAGCTGGGAATCAACCATATAGATTCACACAATTTCAATGTAATCAGATGCACGGTATTGCAGCGCATGACATACGAATTAATTAAAACACTAATTTTTATACAAATATAAGAAGATAAATTATATGAAAAAATATTGTTTTTTGAAATATGTACTTAATATAATATTAAATTGATTAATTGAACTTTTAGTTATCCATACAAAATGTATGGTGAAGTGATGTCTTTATTAGCTGATAAAACTTTCATTTGCATTATAGTTAGTATAAGAAATACAAAATTTGTCCATGTCCTATCGAAACTAATTCCTTAGAAAGTATATTGTAAGAGATACTTCATACTTTAAATCTACTCTCAAACTATTTATCATATTTGTCAAATCAGTTAAAGTTTTTTGTTTGGTATATAAATAAATAATCTTTTTATTTATGATTGCGAAATTTCAAGCCATCAACCCATGTAATCTGTTTGACTAGAATTATGACATACAAGTATACAAATCAGTGTAATTGATTTAGTTTGTATAGAATCAACCTGAAAGAGGAAGTCATAATTAGATCTTTTCTATTTATTTTTATTATGTTGATCCAAGATATTTACTATATAATACTTATGAAGGGTATAAAGCTTTATAATGTCATGAGGACAAATGAAAGGATAGATAGATATATAGATGTATGAATAGTTGGATGGATGGATGGATGGATGGATGGATGCATGGATGGATGGATGGATGCATGGATGGATGGATGGATGGATGACTGGAAGGATAGATGAAAGGATGGACGAATGGAAAAAGTGAAATAACAATGCAATGTGACAAAACAATGCGTCCATTAAACTAAAGACCAACTCAAAAGTTGACAATGCGTTTTTGCATTCTTCACTTTCTTGCTCTCACGATTTCTCGCTCTAGTGTATCTATTTATTGTTTGTTTGCTATTTCCATGGGTTTTTCCATTCCATCTTTCGATCTATCATTTACAATCAGCGACTGTCTCTTTCTGTTAAGCTTTTCGTTGTTGTTGTTGATTGAGGAAAATGAAAAAGTTTTGCTGATGTCAAGCGCCACGCGCCAAATTGAAGTAAACTGAAATGAAACCAAGTGAAAACGTAACGAGAAAATGTCATGAAATAACAACAAAAACAAGAACATGAAAAATTATAACAATAAGAAGATGAAAGAGATGGCGGATACGGAGAAAGAGAACACGCTCTTCCTGTAGCAACATCAACATCAACAATTGTGAAAACCATTTAAAATGTTTATAAATTGTTGAATGGTAAAACTTCTGTTAGTCATTTACAACAATATTCGAAGATATTATTCTTTTGATACCCTGTAAATGTAAAAAGGATAATTTACAATAATTTTTTGGCAATGTACATATTAGACTGGCGACAAAAGGCAAATGGATTTAACCATGTTTATGTGTTCTGTAAACATATAGTACTATTGCTCCTATGATTAGACGAAAAACTAATACATATATCAATTTTATCTTGTATGCGGTTACAGAGTATCCAATAGTCTGGTCTATACGATTATATCGTACTAATTTGGTTTTTCTATTTATTTTTTTGATGTTTTGTTCCTTTTCTTCTCGTTTACCATTTTCTTATTTTTTCATATTTCTTTTTTGGATTTTATTCAAAATTCGTTCGTTGCCCATCGTCAATGATGACAATATTTAATGAAATTTATGCACAATTTCTCATCTTCACTCTCCTTTTAAGTCTTCTTGTTTGCCATTCTTCTCCTATCTTATGTATGTAGTAGAATTTTGGTTAAATGCTCTTTAAGGGAAATAAGCAAAAAGAGAAATTTGCAAATATTTCAAAAGCAATTCAATTAAATGAAACGAAATGAAATACTTAAATATTTGCCATTGCAACTGGCAGGATAATGAAAGATTAGAAAGCGGAATTGGTGGAGACAAGGAGACAATGATGACAACAACAAGATTGCAAACCACATGCATCATTAGTAGAGTTACCAAGTAGCCAACTAAATAAGCAAAAGATACATAGATAAATACGAGTAGATAGACAGACAGGCAGGCAGACGATTAGAAAGAATGACAGACCAACTGACATATAAATGAAATTAGAAATGGAAATGGAAATGAAAATAGAAAAAGATATTGACAGAGAAAGAGATAGAGAAAAGGGAAGTTAAATAGTTGGACGAACAAATAATTAAATGGATGAAAATAAAATAAATGAATAAATGCTTGGAATGAAAGAATATGTAAGTAATGAATGATTGCATGAAGGCATGCTTAAATATTATTGTTGATAACTAGAATAGTTCTGTTGTTATTAAATATTATTTATTGTTATTGTTGGTCTGTTAACCAATGTTTTTGATCTGTTAGATTCTAGACAATGAAATATATACGTATCTACTACTTATGTTTTATGTTAGTATCTATTGCACAATACTATTCTTTCTCTATAAATGAATGTGAATAATTAATTATAGCATTGCGTGCCAAAAACGGAAATTGCAATATTTAAATTATTTTGCATAAAAATATACTTATGTATGTAGACGTACGTACTCGTATATGAATGAAATAATGGAATGCAACCAGTCAGCCAATAAACCAACAAACCGACAAACCATTCAACCAAACATATATAATAGATAAATTGTATACTAATATGATGTTAAAAACATAGCGATTTGTATATTTGTTGAACGTACAATGGTATAATATTACAAATAATCGAGATAAAATTTTAATTTGCATAGTTTTGCATTTGTAACTTGTTTTATTGTATTTTATTATATAAGTACACATTTATTCTATTCTACTATACAATACAATACAATACAATAATTTTGGTCTTTATTTAATTGGACTTGGTAATTGAATAAATTAAAATTTAATTGTTAATTAAACTTTACAAAGCTTCTTTAAAATCTAAGATCATCATCACTGTCAAATAAATGTTAGAGTTTGTGTAAGCCTTTCTTCTCTATTCTTTTTAATTTGTTTGTGTCTTCAGACCTAACAGATCGATTGTGATGATCATGTTTAGTTCTTAAGATAAAAGAAAAAAACTTCATATATACAGATTCACATACGGTACTCTAAGTTTAATTAGAAGTTAGCCCAATTTGAAAAAGAATCTACCAACAGTTCTGTTTTTAGACAACTTTTCTTAGAGGAGTCATTTAAATTGCATGGAAACAACTGGTTATACACAAACGCTTGCAACAATATTGGATGTACAGGATTGATGACAAGAACAGCATCATTGCTAGCGCTGTACTCAGAGATAATTGCACAGTATTTACTGCAAAAGGTCAGGTGGCTCTCAAGGTCTGCACTTACGCCCATGTAAATAGAGGTTTATTTACAATTTGCACCATAGAAGTAGTAGAAAAGCTAAACTGTCACAACAGTGTAATTACAGACATTCGGAACCTAGGTATCCAATATAAAAAAATTCTGTTCTGGGTACCCAACCATCAAGACATTAAAGGCAACAAGCATACGGATAAAGCATCGAATACCATTACCAAAGGACCCAGCGATCTTATTTAATCATCCAAGTGATAAAGATCTAAATAAACATCTCACTATGATAATAGAGCAAAAGCATATTGAAAACTAGATAAACTTCCAGCATAGGTACAAAAGATTTAATCCGAATGGTTCAGCTACCTTCTACCCAACTAACTGCAAAAAACCTTCTTAGTCGATGTTTATTCGCCTCCCTGTAGGACACACTAAATTGACGCATGAACACATTCTAAAAGGAACTCCTCCACAACTCTGTTCATGTGGCGACAACCACGTGCTGGACCACAGTCCACACTTGGTGAGGACTAGAGCATATTATTTCAAAAATATAAAACCATCAGATCTCCTTCAACAACATTTAAATGAAAATTTTAATCTAATTTTTAATTTTATGAATAACTGTAACTTAGCCAACAAAATATAATTGTAACCATAGAGTCGTAGGCTTAAGCAGCTAATACTCTATAAGCATTAGTTGCTTTATTCAATATACCTAATTTAATAAATAAAATAATAAATAAATGTGATGAGTCTCGAACACATTTAAAATGTATTTTCCAAATGGTATCCGAGAGACCATATAAGAAACCAATGAATAACATAAATATTTTTGGAAAATAAAGTTTTGTATTGTCTTAGTTCTAGAAGAGATTTCCAAGATTCATTTCTTTATATACTTCCAACAGTATTGGGTGTTTCGATGATAAGCCACAGAAGAAACTTAAACAAAACAAACTATGTAAGTGTGCGTAACACTCACGAGCCTTTGATGTGAAACACGTTGACTATGAATGACACTAAATGAATTGATGAATGTTTAATGTTTGGGGGGGTCAAGGAAGTGTGACCATCTGTGACAGGGTGAGGGGGTCATAAGCTTTGTGACGTCAAATGTATGACTGCATCGATTGTAGTGTTAGAGTTGGTTGTTGGAATTTTTGTTTGGTATTCATTTTTTAAAGTAATTTTTTTCGTTCAAAATTTAATGAGTGATCGGCTTCATCTGAAGCAAAGTTGAAGTCACTCCTCAGAGTCATAGGTAACTTGTCGATGTTTGGCAATATTGAACTTACATACGAGTATTTCCTGTAACTCTATGCACTGTGTTTTGTTTCTAATATATCGTTACGCCACCACCACGCTGACCTTCTCTTCTTCTCTGAGCACAACAATCGAAGTTTGGAGACATATTCATTGCCTCACATACATTTCATAAAAAAGGTACATTGTGTCATCGCATTTGGTTTTTGCAACATTTTTAATAAATACATGCGTGTATGTATTAGAATAAGTGGTGGTTATATGGTGAGAAGTCAAATGCTTTAATAAGTACAGTACATACATTTAATAAACATTTCTGTAGAGAGCGAACTCCTCTATAGCGAATTTCCATATAAAATGACTCCCGTAAAACGAATTTATTTTTCAAAATGCGCTTTGTTGCATTGCCAATTATTTTTTGTAGTTACAAAGTGTTAAAAACGAAAAAATAAAAAGATTTTTTAACAAAACTCACGGTGTTACCAGGCGGTCACTTATCTGATTATTTACGGCGCCTTATCTTGTTTAATTTTGGTGATCGCAAAATAGCCACTTATCCAAATTAAGCAGTGACGATGGCGTGAATGTAAAATTTCATTATACCAAAACAAAAGATGTTTCTCATAAAACTAAAAAAAATCAGCCAAGTGTGAGTCGGACTCGCACACGGAGGGTTTCGTACCATCGTACAATATTTTTTTGCTTAAAATATAAAATTATGTATACATTTAATAGCCTAAAAGTATACTACAATTAACAGCTCAAAGTATAGTACAAAAAACAAAAAATTGTTAAACAAAAGGTTAAATTAAAGTACAATGCTTCTAAAAATGTGTATTTTTAGTATTTGTCGTTCTACACACAAGTGAATTACACACTTTGTGAAAATTTCACCTCTCTACTTATTACGGTTCATGAGAGGAGACGGACGGATGGACGGACGGACATTGTAAGCTTAGTAATAGGGTCCCGTTAGTTCCCTATGGGTACGGAACCCTAAAAATAAAATCATTTACAATAAAAAAAGAAAAAAAAAAAAATAGTGAGCTTTTCGGTGTCTTTGTAGACACTTTTTTTGTTATTCAATAAATCATATTTCATTTGCACAAAATGGTTAAAATTTTTCGAGAATTTATTTACAATTACTTAAAATTATAATTCTTAGATTGTCATCATAATGAATGATAGCCTTACAATATTACAATAGAAGGACTGCAATGAGTGTTTGAATTCTTCAACTTTTGTTGAGCAAGTAATCAAAGTAAATTAAATTAGTAATGTAATCAAGTAAGGGAAAAAGGACTGTGTGGAAGACTGTGGAAAATAGTCCAGCTATCTTGCAACCGTTCTTATCAGCATTTATTAACCAGTCAAGTCAGTTATTCATAAATACTTAATAAAATTTAAATGCAATTTTTCCATTTTTTACTTTTCTTAAGTTTTATATTTATTTTTTTTTTTAGCTTCATTTTATTGAATTGAATAAGAAAAATAAAATAAAGGACTCTCTATTCATTTCCATTTCCATTTTTATTCTATTTTTTCTGTTTATTGCAAATGCAAAAATATTAAAAAAAAAATATAAAAATGAAATCGAGGAAAATAAAAAGTGCATTAATAAATAATGAAAATATTTATTCATAGGAACAAACAATTTATGCATCTGATTTGCCTTTGGTGATGAAGATGATGAAGAAGGTGCTGGTGGTGGTGGTGCTATTGCCATTTGGTTCTTTTACCCGATCT
Source organism: Amiota mariae (assembly GCA_035041805.1). Taxonomy (NCBI): domain Eukaryota; kingdom Metazoa; phylum Arthropoda; class Insecta; order Diptera; family Drosophilidae; genus Amiota; species Amiota mariae. The sequence goes on from JAWNKV010000350.1 coordinate 186,792, forward strand.
TCTATAATATTATTTAAGCATTAAGTAAATGATTCTTTGTCATATCAAGAGAATGACAAAGACAGAGAAGAACGTAAACAAAAAACCCAAGGGAAGACAAACTGAGCACCAAGCACTAATAAAGTGAAGTAAAGCCACATTATTTCCGGCCAACTTAAATACAACCGGAAGCGAATGACATTGCACACGCAGATGCAACAACAATAATAACATGGTCAGGACAATAATAGCAACAACATGGTTGGGACAAGAGAAAGCAAAGCTCCGTTGGATGCTTGCCAAAATGAAATGAAGCAAAAGAAGACTTTAGTCGAGTCGAGTCGTGTTGAGTCGAGTCGAGTTGAGTAGACTGGAGTGGAGTATAGTAAAGCCAAAGTGCAACCAGAACCATAGCCAGAAAAACTAAAGTAAAGTGAAGTGAAGTACGGTGAAGCAAAGCAAAGCAAAGTGAAGTAATGGTCCTAGCAGCCTAACGTCCTGCCTGCGTCCATTCTTTCTTTCCATTCATTTCTTTATGCTTTGTATCCTGACAGGATTCTCTAACAGCAGTAAATGCGGAAGGGCGAACATATTTCACAAGATTTACGGGACTCGTACTCTGGATAGAACAGAAAATACTACCTACCGGTGCCCTATCTATCTACCTACCTTCCTTCCACATTACCATACTCCGACATCAAGTGTGATACTCGAATTAAAAACGCTGAAACGCAATGTAGGAAAATGAGTGCATTTTAAGTTTAAAGCTGACAGATAAAAGGATTGTACCAGTAAAAGATGTAGAAGGACGAAATGGAACGCGGTTGAACCTGATTCTGAAGTTGAGCCAACAGTTCAGAATCGCTGAGCGAGAGAAAGGAGAAGTAAACATATGTACGAAGTATGTACTAAAAGTATCCAACTTGCTTTCATAAATCCATGCTGGAAGTATATGCACTTCTTTATGAAGCTTGTGGGGTCCTCTGAAGCAATTCCCATTGCTGCTTCCACTTCTTAAAGATATTCTGGACTTATGTTTGCGGAAATTGTATTTATTGTGTTCTTTCATCCACCTCTGAGTGGTATTTTTAATTTTGCGAATAGTCAGAACTTGCAGGGAGGTTTTTTTCAGGTTTAGTTGAGATCCATTTTTAAATTCTCGGGCAAGTTGTTGGAATGTCAAATAATTTTCTAGTTCATGGATGATTAATCAACGATCGTATTTAATTGCAAATTTCACTTGATCGATAATTTCTAATATTATTGAACTCGCGAGTTCCAGTCCATGATATTTTCAACTGATTGTACAATTCTGTGTTACACGCTGTGTGGCGCCTGCCCTGATAACTTAACCTTGTTAGATACTTTTGGGGCACTCCTTGTATATGCACATACCATATATGCATGAATGTATGAGTATGTGTGTCTATTTTATGCAAATGCTACTCTCACACACATAAAGAGATATAATACACATGAAAATGTGAGATGATCTGAGTTAAGTATGAGTAGGAGTGCGAGTCTGAGTGTAAGTAATAAGGAAAAGCAGGCAGGCAAGTTGTGACGAGTTGAGTTGTCGGCCTCCTCATCATCATCATCGTCAAAAATAAAGTATTCGATGCTTGAATGCTAGTCTCGGAGCCATTGCCAGCGACTGAGTCACAGCCACATGACTGGCACTTAAAAGCGATTCTTCTAGTTTCAAGAGTGAAAGAAGGGATTGTAAACATAAATTAAGCAAGAACAAAAAAGCGGAAGCCAAGAGTATGAGAACAACAATGAGTACAAACATAAGAATGGGTAAAGGCTGACACATATCGAGCTTTATACTAGTATAAACATATATTTTCATACACACACATATATACTCGTATATATATATGTAACAGAGCAAAGATGACGCACATACGAAGTGTGTCCTACAAATATTCAACTTGTGTTCGTAACTCTACACTGTTGAATTTCTTGTTTATCAGGCTTGCAGAATTCTTCAAAGTTGTCCCACAATTGGCTGAGCAACACTATCCCATCGGTGGTTTTACAACCTGTAGTAGTTCTGAATGATCTTTATTGTACTTTATTGTACAGTGTGCGGATCAAGTTGTTCTAAGCAAAATTGCATCGAAACATTATCTACCTTAATAAATTTCTAAATTCTCAATAAAAATGATTAAAATACAAAATTTCGGAGATTATGCACATGTACATTTGAATGACCAACTTCTTAGATCGAAAATTGCTCATGTTTGATATTTTTCTAGTGTTTTGTCCATACACTCACAACTCTCCAACAACATTTCTAGTATAGAGTTATCAACACAGGTCAAATACTTTTGTGCTACACCTCATACTTACTTAGGCTTTTATGCAAGGATCGACTGATGGTTTTGGTGATAGAGAGGCGTTCTCAATGACGCTCTTCATTTTGAATTGTGTAATGCTCTGTAAACAAGTAAAACAGAAGTTGTATGTGTTTCTTGTTGTTATTATTATTATTATTGTTGTTGTTGTTGGCATTACTGATGATTCTATACATCCTGGTCATGTTTTTGTCAGACGCACGCATGTTTTGTATGATGTGTTCATCCGTCAGTCCATCTATCCATCCATTCGTCCATCCACATGCTTAACTCAAGTGCCTTAAGTCAGAGTAAGTCTTCGTGTCAAGTTAAGATGAAATGAGATGAGTTGAGATGAGATGAGTAGAGCTGAGTTGAGCTGAGTTTAGTTAAGTTGAGTCATGTCTGTGCATTTGCTATGCAAAAGAGTTGCCTCATTAAAATTGTTGCAAAACGTCCTTACACTTACACACACACACACGCACACAATAAACATGAACAACAATAACAACACCAGTAAGTGGCATCATTATTCAGACCCGCGTCAGACTTCAGAACTTAACATATGAGACAAAGGCAGGGAATGACTACTATTACTACTAAGTAGTATAAGGGAGAGAGATACAAATTGAGCGAATTACAGATAGTTAGGCTGCCTTATTTATTATTTTGCATTCTCATTTCATAAAAGCTAACAAATTTTTACTCTCTCTCCTCTCTCTCTCTCTTTTTGTTACATTGCTTTATTTTCTCTCCACCCCCTTTTAAGGTCTTACTGATTTTTGCATAAGAAAAATGACTCAAGTCATTTGCATATTTAATATTCGAGAAGAAAAAAAGTATACTAGCAACGCCTAGAAGTAATTAGCCACACTTGCAACACTTGCAATATGCTGCAAATAGTTGCTTTTGTAAAGAAATAAAAAAATTTACTACTTTTCAGAATTATCTCTCTCTCTTTTTCTCTATTAATAAGTTTCTTTATTATGTATTTAGTTTTTTAAAATTTATTCTTAACAAATTATAAGAAAGTTTACTGCAAGTTATAAGTTAAAATCAGAGAACCAGAAAGCTGGATTCAGTGGGTGACACTCCTCTTCAAGAGTACGAGTATATCAACTAGAGTCTGTCAGGTCTTTAACATAATTCATTACATTTTGAAGATTTTGTTGACAGATGGTAGTGTTTTTAACAATCATCTAACCTATGCAGTAGTTTAAATAAGAATCTCTGTAGTAACATAATGTTGAAGTTCGAAGCAGAGCCTCACAGTTGAATTCTGTAGGCCCTTATTATTAGGCTGACGATGTTTGATATTAAGCTACCAATCAGTGGTTGTGAGTCTCAGTGCTTGTCAGTCTCTGACTAGGGATTAGGGTATTTAGCAGAAGACCCCAAAGAAAAAACCTTACTCTTTAGATAGATTGCAGGACGACTGATTGTATAGCTTGAGTGGACATACTTCCAACATGCCTTATAAAACTGCTTCTTTTAATTAAGTGTTTAAGGATGCATTTCTGTCTGTATTGTGTTTCCTCTTACTTACTTTTTTGTCGTTGGTATCTAAAAATAAATAAAAATATATGCGAAACTATCCTGTTCCGACTTCCTGTCAAGTACTATACATCCAATATATGGAAAAACTGGAAATGATTTGTCAAAAAATCTAGTTTAACAAATTGTCCACTGTCCTTGGCAAATACGATGAAATACCTCGACAAGTTCTCATATTTTAATAACCACATAAATATGTAAATATACATAAAGCAAGAAAAAAATTTTTTAAATCTATAAATTTTGTGATTTAATTACTAAATCAATTCAATTATTATTATTAAAAATAATATTTAATAATAATTTAATTTAAAATAATAATAAATACTGTAGTATTTTATTAATAAAATATTAATTTAAAAAATTAATAGCTGAAGGCCTCGATGCTAGTGCTCTTAATAATAATAATAATTAATTGTAGTATTATTATTTTTTTAAATGTATTAAAATTAATTTTAATAAATAAATAAATACTTAATAGATTTATTCTATTCAAAACACATAAATATACGTTTAATATCTCACCTTCTTACATGGAAATACAATGTCGAAGATCATGCATCGTGCATTTTGACACAATCATCCCAATAAAAGATTCAAAAGAAAAAAAATACTATATTCTGGTGGTTGTCTGAATAGCCACATAGCCCTTGATCCCCTTTCCCACCCTTTCCTATCGATCCTTTCTTTCCAAACCTTGTCTTATCTTTAAGTTCTGTTATTATTGTAATATTTTGTTAATTTTTTTTTGTTACATGTAAATTTATTATTAGCAACGCTTTATAAAATGTAACTTAGCATAAAAAAAAAAATTAAATGTACATATGTATGTATATCACATCTTAGTAAAGCGCTCGTTGTAGAGACAGTCTGTAGGTTTAATTATATGTAGTGTAGTTTGTTTATTGCTGAGATAATATTTTTAGAAATACTATAAATAAACAGTAGTGCTTTGCCTTATTAAAGTTGTAAGAAGAAAATAAAAAAAATATGTTGCCTACTTTTCGGCATTCATATCACTTCTGAGGCTGTTTTTTACTTTTTTTAAATATACAGTTTGACAGCTCTGGTCAATTATGCCCTCCAGTTGCTCCCATTACAGCAGAGGAAGTCTCAGCTCACATTAAAGGGTTGAACACAAGAAAGGCTCCAGGTGAAGATGATGTGGACAACTTTACATTAAAGGCTATGCCGATTAAAGCTGTGGTATTTCTGGTCCTCATTTTTATCTCAGTGCTGAGATTGGAAAGAAGGCAAAAATTTGTATGATTCATAAGACCGGATTCGTACAGGCCAATCAGCCTGCTGCCCACTGCCCACTGTAGCCAAGTTGTTTGAGCGTTGTCTGCTTACGCGCCTCCTGGACTTAAAGAATGTAAAGGATATAGTTCCTTCCTTTCAATTCGGGTTCCGTAAGTCCCAACTGGAACTTCAGAACAGCTGAATATGGTGGTCAACTTCATCCTGGAAGGATTTGAGGCCAAGGAGTACGTGGTGGCAGCGTATTTTGACATTAAGCAGGCTTTTGACGACGGGCTGCTAGGTAAACTCAAGAGCCTGTTGCCGCCTCAACAATGGTTAAAAGGGCGCAGTTAACTCAATAACAGGACCTCCTCAGTGGTACTAGGTGGTGTGAAGTCTAGCATCAAGACTATTGGTGTAGGTGTTCCTCAGCGTAGCGATTTGGGACCGACTCTATATACCATGTCCACGCATGACATGCCCAATGGCTTAATTGCAGCTAGGGGATCCTCATGATTTTATCATTGACACGTTTGCAGATGATATGGCCATCCTCTCCAGAAACAGGTGCATTTATGAAGCCATGGACACCCTGCAACAATACCTTCATAAATTCGAAGTCTGGACAAGACGATGGAACATTGTCATTAACAAACAGAAATGTGTCAATGTTACGTATGCCTTACTGCCGGACGTCTTTATTGGTAACCAGCTGATGGAGCACCATTCGGGATATAAATACCTGGGTGTGTATTTGGAAACGCGGCTAACGTTCAAAACGCATATTTCAATTATCACGAAATCGCTTGGACAGAGAATAAGGAAATTGCGTTGGCTCCTTAACAGTAGGAATAAATTATCTTTGAAAAATAAGGTACACATATACAAAGCAATAATTGCTTCTGTTTGGCAATACGGATTGCAGGTGTATGGCATAGCAGCGATATCAAATATTTCAAAGGTCAGAATACTGCAGGTCAAGCCATTGCGTATGAGTTCTGGAGCTCCGTGGTTCATGGGAACGGCGGACCTTGAGAATGGTCTAAAAATCCCGAAAATTGGCGATATGATCGTCAGGCCAAGAAATATATGGACCGGTTAAAAAATCATGCAAATTGACTAGCCAGGCGCCTCTTAAAGCGAGGCAGAATAGGAGGAGTCAGAGTGGCGAGACGGTTGAGAAGATCTTATCCTTTCGACCTCTCTATTAGATCCTATTAATGTAATTGTTCTATCTCACTTACTTATTATGTTAAAGTTGTGTTGTAATTATTAAAAGTTTAATTTAAGTTGTTTTTAGAATAACAGAAAAATTAAAAAAAAAATAAAAGAAAAATAAGTTGTAAGAAGAAAATAAAAAAAAAATGTTGCCTACTTTTTGGAATACGTATCACTTTTGAGGATATTTTTTTTTAGTATGCAGTATTTTATTAATAATCAGTTCCATGAAAACTTAAAGTGGGTTTATTGATTTAGAGAACATGAATGTGTGTTAGTTAAGCCAGCATATGGCAAGGACATTCAATAATATTGAGATTTTGGAGTATAAAACGGAACCAAACAGTGGATTACAATACAATATGTTGAAACAGGTTAATGCAATGTTGTAAACAGTAGAATGTTTTGATCTGAACTGAAACTATTCTTCATAAAAAACAAGTACTAAGCAAGGACTAACCAATCTGGGAGGGCAGTTCAAATGTCTGAGCGAGTGAGAATGTGACGTCTGCACACGCAAATGCATCATGCTGAAAATAGTTGCTCTTACAAAGTATGTATTCTCAATTGTCCTTTTAAAAGAATAATAAATATGTATAAATAAATGTTGCCTACTTTTTGGCTAAATTAACGTATGGATAATAAGGATGTTGATTTATTTTGAGGAATTATTAAAGTTTGTAGGATATAACCAGGTAAAGTATGGGAGACAAATCGACAGACCCAAAACACAAATTATAAATTTTACGTGCAACATAAATAGAAATAGAAAAGCATAGCAAAGATTAGAAAAAAAACCAAGGAGGAGCAAGCAAAAAAAGAAGAGAAGAACCAATTACCCACAATGCATACACTTTCTCACTTGTTGACTGCATATATGTGTCTGATGTCCAAGTCAAAAATACAATAAACAAATGATTATAACGGAGTTTGTTTGTGAGAGGCATAAAGAAGACAAGTGTTTTGCGTGTTCGGCGATTTTCTGCTATCGAAAAAAATGGATCAAAGAAGTTGCATCAAATTTTTTGTAAAAAATGGAATTAAGTGCTCAAAAACACTTCAAATGTTGACAGTGGCATACGGTGAAAGTACTCTGAGTCAAAAAAATGTTTACAAGTGGTACAAGCTTTTCATAGAAGGTCGAGAAGATGTGAATGTTGACGCTCGCTCTGGACGCCTCAGCACATCAACAACCGATGAAAATGTTGAGAAAGTGAAGAAAATTGTTATGGAGAATCGTCGAACCACAATTAGAGAAGTTGCTGAGGATGTCGGCATATCGGTTGGCTCATGCCATGCAATCTTTTCGGAAATTTTGGGCATGAAGCGTGTGGCAGCGAAGTTCGTTCCAAAATTGCTGAATTTTGACCAAAAACAACGTCGCATAAGCATCGCTCAGGAATTGTTGAATGACGCCAACGATGATCCAGCTTTACTTAAAAGGGTCATAACTAGTGACGAATCATGGGTATCGAAACCAAAGCCCAATCGTCCCAATGGAAGAGTCCAGGAGAGCCAAGACCAGATAACAGAAAATCGCCGAACACGCAAAACACTTGTCTTCTTTATGCCTCTCACAAACAAACTAAACATGCCTCTCACAAACAAACTAAACACAACAACCGTGAACATTTCTTCGAAACGAGTGTACTAACATAAAAAAAAAAATAATAATCGAAAGTCGAATGTACGTAGCCCGCGAAATTTGAAAATTCGCCTTATTTTTTGAACATACTTCGTATGTACGTACATACTTTGGCAAATCACAATGCGAACTTCTTGGCACTAAATTGTTCATCTGGACATATGCGTATGATTCTGATCGAATATTGAACTGTCTTTTTAAGTGACCGTTCTGCATGCAGGCTGCGCTCAGGGGTCGTGTCTCTCCCCTTTATTATAAAACATTTACACTTCTGACTTCCCATCTATTTATGGTTGCTCTGCTTCCATTTTCGATGATGATTCAGCGATTTTAAGCCAACTAGCCATATAAATATCCACAACGCTGATTTCAGTAATTAAGCGTTAGATACCTGAGACTTATCTTAGATCCAAAAAGTAAAGTAAACTGCTTCATTAGAATTTTGGACCCATTTAGCTTATAATAAACAGAAACTCTTTCTTGAATATTGAAAGCAAAATGTAAGTTTCTCTTCAGATAAGTTTTCCAAGTTATAATCTTCTATGGGGCCCCAGTTTGGACAGATATTGATCGAGGCCATTAAAACAAATTACAGGTTTTGCAAAACAAATTGATTAAAATGATTTTCGACATACCATGGCACCACTCTACCACCGACTTGCATAAGCAAGCCAATGTTGAAATGGTAGTTGACTGGCTAGTCCTGCCCAACAAGCACTTCAATGATAGATATAGATAATCTACTTATTCATATATCAATGATATTATTAGACATTATTATATTTAAGTTTTAGTTTTCAAAACCAGTCTAGGTGGGTTTTTGATAAAATTTTCCCCACAGTAACTCGATATTGAAATTATTATAAAAACTACGCTTATATTACCCCTTTATGTACAACTAAGTTTCGAAGGTAGTGAAAGGTACCAAAACATATGAACAATTTTTAACAATAAAATTGAATTGAATTGGATGCATTTTTTTTTTATTTTCTTTTTTAAGAATTCCAATCCAAGTAATGAGAGTGTTGCATCATCAACTAATAGAAACTCATGTTTCAAAGGCTCTTCTGTATATATATTTATATATATAGACGTACAAATGTTCGATCAATGTCAATTTTGTAACTCCTCCTCCAGCACATATCATATTCTAAAGGAATGCCAACCTTCCTTACAAAATTAACGCACCCACATCACTAAACAAGATATCACCATATTACTATTTAACCCATTACCAGAAAAACTTAGAAAAATTCTCAAATTCCTTAAAACAACAAAATTATTCACCTATTACATTCAAACCAAACACTCAACCAACACTTTAAGTTTACTCTTTCATTAAAACATTAACATAACATTAATGTATTTACATTCATTAAACATATAAGATTTTCTACTATACACTGCATTTCACTTGAATAGCCCGCTTATCGTCTATCTACCTATAACTTAGAAAAAAAAAAAAGATGTTATTTTTTGATTTTTGTCTACATTTATTAAGTTTTTTTAAAAACAAAAACAGAAAAAAAAAGAAAAAGAAAAAATAAATATGTTTAACACTTTTTGAAAATTTAGTAGATAAATAAAAAATCTTAAAAATCTATCAATCTTCTATATATACATTATATATATATATACATATATATATATTTATATAAAATAGAATGCCATTTTCTATTTGTGGCTAATGTTTGAGAAAACGCGTAAATATTTTTTTTTTTACTGGTAGAGGGAATTTAATGTAATGCTTTTTTTGTTGGACGTTTGTCATGTGTGATTCTGTTTTTTTTTTTATTAAAATGTCAACTTCTGTACTGTCTGTAGTGCTTCTTAAACTGTCGGCTATCAACGACACGTGATATACTAATTACTATAAATTGCATGTGGTAGAGGGAGTTGAGAGGAAGGTTTTTATCTATGTTTGATGTGCGGATAAAGGAAGAGAACAAGATCCTTCGCAAATATTTATACAAAAGTGTAGTAAGCACATGTCAACAACTTTTCTGTTTAGTTTAATTGCAAAATTAATTGAATATCAAAGTTTGTATTTTTAATTTAGTTTGTGTGACATAATTTATTTTATTAAGTAGACACAATGGTACGTACAAGAAGCAATACGAGTTGTCAGTCACGTCGATCAAGTCAAAGAGCAAATGCAATAAAAGGTGAAAATGATGCACAGCGTTCTCAAAGAATACGAGTAATTGATTCTTAGCAGCGCATGGCACTTATGAGATCTACGCAATCGAATCAAAATTCAATTCGAATTTTTGAATACATTAGATTTGCCTGGAGTGCCACCACACAATTTGCAATTGAAGGCTTGCAGTAAAAAAGTTTATGAACAATATGATTGAGGCAACTATTTTAAAACGGAAATTCAAAGGTTAAGATGTTTTGATTCCAATGATTCCAACCGATTTAACATTTCAATTCAAGTTCGTCTTGTTTTTGGAATGACAATCAATAAAGCGCAACGCCAGTGTGTGGAATTAATTTAGAGTATCCGGTTTTTTCTCATGGCCAACTATATGTTGCATGTTCACGTGTAGGAAAACCATCCAACAAAGCTGTTCATTTTTACGAAAGATTAAAAAATAAAAATGTTGTCTATCAGAGCATAAGATATAATTGAAATTGTTGTTTTTTCTTTTGAGAAGAATTTGTACAACGCGCTCAGCGAAGCGTCCCGGGTCCACTAGTTATATATAAAATTTTGTTTCACTTGAATAACCCACTTTACCTTTAATGTACATTAAACTGCTTTTTATGTATCATTGATAATTTTTATTTCTAAAGTATAAAATTAAAAGTATATTAAATGATTTTAGCAATGAGTTGAGCCTCCCTCGTTTAAAGTAATTTCGAAAATTATATCTGGTATTGAAATATACAAGCTTTTAATTAAGTCAAGCGAAATTTGAGGCCAATACTGCTGGCCTGAGTCTGGAGACTCATACATTTTTCAAACTAACCACCCCCAAATATTTTCCATTATGTTAAGTTCAATACTCGCCGTATGGTGGCCAGTTCAAAAAGGTGAATTTTTTTTGGCTCGATTTACGATTTAATCAAGCGGGCAGCGTGTATAGTTGCATTGTCAAAATGCGTTGGGAAATCCATGGAAAAGTTCCAAAAAGGTTGTCAAATGACGGGAAACTCTTATTCAGAACGTTTTGGTAAGATTTGTTGTTTATTTTTGGTGATAAAAATTTTAGTTCGCTATAATAGTATATAGCTCCGCCGACTATTTTCTCAAATTATGGAAATAATAACAAAGGTGGATGATGGTTTCCCTCTTAAAAAACTAATTACCAATTCTGATAGATTTCGGATACTAAGTTACCAAAAAAATAATAAAAAAATTCCATCACGTCAATTTTCTGAAAATTACTTTTCTCATTTTACTTAGTAAAGGGTGTTTTTTTTTAGAGTTACACAAAAGTAAAACAAAGAAAAATATTTTAATATCAATTAAACTAAACTGGCTTTATTGGATAGATAAAATAAAACTAAATTTTCTGCATTCTCATATTGACTTCTTTACTGAGAATCTTGGTGCCGTATGTGAAGAATAAGGTCAGCGCTTCCACCAAGATATTAATGTTATGGAGAATAGACACCAAGGAAGGTGGGACGCAAAAATGATGGCAGATTACTGCTGGATGATGAAGAGAGATGAACCGCATAGAAGGCATAATAGAGAAAGATTGATCAGGAGTTCTAAAGGAAGTAGGAAAAGATACCATTACTCTTTTTATTTTACGTAGTCTCTTTAACATTATTTTTAATGAATACTGTTGGTTTTATTAGAAAAAAAGAAATTTGAAATTCATTAGGATTTCTTTTACCATGAAAATTGTTAAAATATTCTAAAAAATACAAGTCATCAATAAAAAAAAAAACTCGTTGTGCTGAAAAAAAAAACCAAAGATGCAATTTAATGTTATATACCTAGATATTTTAAAAAATAACTTAATTTTTGGAGAAAGAAAAAAAATTTAATTTCGTCGACCTGTGTAATTAAGGCCATCAGGGCCCTTTAAATTATATATTTTTTCACCTTATGTCATTCATTCTTCCATGAACATATCAAGTCGACAAAATCATAACCGTATTTCTTTACTTGCAGAGTTGAGTGGTGTTTTTTTTCAGTTTTTGATGTTACAGGTATTTATCCTTCGAAATAGTGAGCCATACAGTGGTTTTGCTAACATGGACCCCAAGTATAAGCTTTAATTTTATTGACGAAATCATGAGAATTCGATGCTTTGCGCAAAATAGCTTGCTTATCTGTACTAGTGAGTACACTATGTATAAAACCTTTCATATATTTTTCATTAATTTCGCTATTATGAATAAAATTATGAACCACTTTTCGACTTCTACTGATTAATCCAGATATTTCAATTACAGAGAGGTCACAGCTTAGGCAATTAATTTGGATTTTTTCAAGACCCATTCTTATTGAAAATAATCGAGATTTATTTAAAATACTCCGATTAAATATTTAATAATTTTACATGTGCGAGGAAGCTGCGCAAATGAAGCTTTGACCGTAATTTGCTATTCAAAATTTTAATTTTTTTTTTTTGTTGTCAAATTTATAGATAGACGATGCACATTTTGTTATGTGGGCTATTCAAGTAAAACACAGTGTATACTTGGTATAAGACACGTCAATATAATTAATACAGACATTGATATACCAGCTGAAAGCCCCAGTATCTGTTATAGCTGTTACTTCCCTGTATCGCTAAGTTTAACTATAAGTAATGTGTATATACATACATATATGTAAGTTCCTTTTGTCCATCTGTTTTTTCGTTCTATTTATCTACGTTGCTTTTGCTTTCCCACGATTTTAAAAAAGTAATGTTTTCCTTTTCTCACTTAGAGAGAATAATTTAAGTAAATAAAGAAAAAAAAAAACATGACACCAACATAGTATGTCAATAAAACCACACAGTCTGTTGCTTTTATGTAATTTCATTAATAGAAATAACTTTCTACATTTAGTAGTTAAAGTCGTCCAAGACAATAGATTGATTGCTGATTTGAAGAAATGTTGGCTGGCGACCTGATCACACTGATTTTCTTAATGTTTTTTTATTTAATTATGTTTTTTAATACTTTGCGTCGTAATTTCAATTATTTCACAGCCACTTGTTATTTTGTTTCTTATTGCCTTATAGCTTATTAGTTTTTTTCCTTATGACCATTCCCTTTACAATTTATATTTCTATATTTGAGCTTTTTGTTGATTTTTATTTATTATTATTTTTTTAAAATAAATCATAATCCATAATCTCTTTTCATCATATTTATGTATTTTAATTGCGCTTTACAAATAAAATGACTGTGCTGCACTCTACAAAAAAAAAAAAAAAAAAAAAAACATCCATCAACCACCATCTCCTATTCCCGAATCCCTTTTTTTCGTCATGCCGATCACTTGGCTATAAGTATATTACCGAGTATTAATAAACAACTTTGCTTAATACTTAGGAACTCATGTACTATAGTATGTATTTTGATTTCCTCTTTGTCTCTTAGAGGGCGTGACATAAATTCCGAAAAAGCTTTCAGGTCATTAAAAGTTCCAGAAATGAATTATGCATAATTTTAATAATAAAATAAATTATCAAAGTTTATTTTCAAAATTTAATCTTATTTTATTAAAAAATGTTTATAAATGAATAAATAAAGTAGAATTGTGTGATTAGTAGTTTATTATTGTATAATAAACATACGTGTATGTAGAAATATGTACATAAGTGTATATGGGGATTAAAAGTTCAAAGTGATACTGTGATTGATTGAGCCAGTCAATTGGCTATAATGGCAATGACAGTACCTTATACATTTGAATATTATTCGCTTATTCTTATTTTTGTGAACGAGCATGTAACTAATGTCAACAATCAAAAGAAAGGGAAATTGCTTTTACACTAAAAATTATGAGATGGATATCTTTATTCACTCAACAGAAAGTAGACTTAAATGGACTCAGTTGCTTGTATGCTTATTTAATCATTCATTCAATCATTCAATCGTTCGTTCGTTCGTTTGCTCGTTCATTGGTTTGTTCATTTCCTAGTTTGATTTTAATGACTAAAGCAAGTCAAACACAAAACTGATATACAGTACTTTATATCGATGTAACTAGAATCAATATCTATCCATTCAACTAACCAACCATCCATTCATCCATCTATCCACCTATCCATCCATTCATCCATTTATCTATCCATGGAGCCATCTATCATCATCTGTGGACAAGCAATGTTTGTTGATAGCTTGAATGTTTGCTTCTAAATGTTTTGTTAAAAGTAACATTTTTGTATTCTCACTAAAGTGTAGTGTAATATAGTGTAGTGTATCTATGTGGATTTTGTTCATTCCTGCATTCAATCATTCATTCATTCATTTATTCACTTACTTTTATTTCTATATTCGTTGGTTTGATTTGTTCGTATTACATTTGCTTGTTTGTAGTAAAAGCAGCGCAATAAATTTAATTTTTTTTTTTGGCAGGAAATGAGAAAATTCACAACGAATTGCTCAATTGGAAAATCGAATGCAATCACATGGAATTTCATTTTGAGTAACTGTAGTTGTAACTGTTAAAATATCTGTATCTGTTCTCTCGCCCACATACACACACACACACACACACACACACACACACACACACACACACACACACACACATGCAAGCATATAAATAAGCATAGTGTTGGTAAGTGCAAGCACCGGAAGTGTGGCATACTCAGAAACAATGATTATGACAAAGATGATGATGATGACGACGACGCGACGGTGAATGATGTTGACGACAGTAACGACTTTTCTATTGATTGAATGTGTCTTCTTTAGGTAAATGAAAAGTTGCTGCCTTCACTGCTTTTTCTTCGATTAGCATGAAACAAATAAAACTTTTACTTTTTGTCTCAAATTGACGTCATTTTATTCTTATTTGTGAATGTTTTATAGACCAACAAAATAAATGTACTAAAAAAAAGGACACAAAGATAAACAATATGAGAAAAACAAAAATAAAAACCGAAACCAACGCAAACGCAAACATGATCAAGTGACAACCAAGGAACAATTTTACTATACCCCAGATTAAGGAACATCGAAGTATCGAAAGTGTTGAACATCGTAAAATTCAATCTTTCAACGTTAACCAAAAGGGATTACGAGGACAACATTGAGGACAGTAGTAGCAGCAGGAGCAGCACAATAACGATGAACCCAACGAGAATAAAAATAAGGATGTGAATGAGAAATAGAATGAAGATGAAGATGATGTTGTCGATGAAGACGATGTTGTGTAGCATAAAAATCGAGATAATGATAGCAACAAAGCATGAAGAAGTTATATAATTGCGGATGGAGAGCGAAGCGAATGAATATCGCTTAACCAGATGAAGACACCATTTTGGTTGCATTGCACTCACAGGAATTTCCCTCGAGGTACAAAAAAAAAAAAAAAAACATGACAAAAGACCAAAACGCAATGCAACAATGATAAAAACAAATGTAAATGCAAAAAAAAAAAAAGAAGAAAAAGAAAAATGTATAAAAAGAAGTATATAGTAAGAAAATAAAAGAAAAACTATGAAGTCAAGACAACGACATTGCAGGGCAACAACATTGACGACACTTCCGTTGTCATTACTTTGCGTCGTGATAGCTATGGATGCTGTGGTAACTTCACGATCACGACCAACGTCCTTTCATATTTGCTTTATCCTTTGTCCTAGCTAGTGCCAGGCAAGCGTTGCTAGGAATTGCATTTATTGTAAAAATATCTTCATTGATTGAACTCCAGTTGCGCAATAGTCTACGCCCAGCGGGTCTTGTTCATGATGACTTGTGTTAAGTTGACTTTGTTTGGCTTCACTTGGCTTGGACCATCCCAACCAACCAATGTAAGTAAAGCAAACCAAATGTTCTTTTATAAAGTTTATGATGTTTATACTCAAATTGCAACGTTGATTTCTATTACATACCATCATCATTATCAACATGGCCATCTTAATCATCACCATCACCATCACCATCC
This sequence comes from Amiota mariae, assembly GCA_035041805.1. Classification (NCBI taxonomy): domain Eukaryota; kingdom Metazoa; phylum Arthropoda; class Insecta; order Diptera; family Drosophilidae; genus Amiota; species Amiota mariae. Next base: position 202,843 of record JAWNKV010000350.1, read on the forward strand.
CCATCATCATTATCATTTTTGTTGGTCGTATCGCAATGATTGCGCTGTGTCGTTCTCGCTTAAAATGAAAATCTATTTTATACACTCTTGTTCACATACATACATACTTACTAAGTATATAGACATAAAATTGAATAGACCAAGCCCAATCCCAAGCTCGAGTTCGAATTGGAGTTTGAGTTGGTGTTGGTGTTGCTGTTAGCGTAGGTTTGTTGGCCTTTGCCATGCCTGGACTACTGGCATGGACACTGGACTGGATATACCATTACCAATATAATCTCATTAAATGCACATTTTCTTTAACGAAATTGTTCGACTTAAGTTTATTTTAAATTGAATGAAACCAATGAATATTGGCTTGCGGGACTAAGGGATACTTATTACTTACCTATCAATGCACAAAGATGACGATGATGATAATAATTACTATGGTGTTGGTTGAACACTAAAGCAATTATGCTAAATCATAGTTTTGAATGTTTAACTTTAGCTAAATACGAGTTGTGCTTATGACGTAATGGATTTTTTTTACATATACATATAGGACAACTGATTTGTACGTGTATATTACCTATTGTTAAAATAGTTAAATGCCTTTCTGAATAATTGGCAAAATATCAGATATCTTATATTAAATGAAAAATTTAAACGATTTTCATAATACATTTTTAATGTTTAAAATGTGGATGAATATTTGTATAAAATTTCTTACAAGAATTAAAAAATTCCCCATCTTCTTAAATATACCTCACTAAGTGATTGACCGAATGAAAACAAAAAAACTAATCAAATCGCAGTTTAAGTGAAATTGAATTAAAAATTTGGTGTTGCTTTTTGGGTTTCTTGTAAGTTTTTATATGGTTTCTCATCTGAAAATTTCACACATGTTAAATCATTTTCCACACTATACAAGTAGGTATGCAATGGTAATTAATGATGAGCGTATAAGCATCTTACGATCGACTTAACACTACTATAGCAACAGCAAGCAGAACTTTAATCATCCAAAAACCAAAATAGCAAAAAAAAAAAAAGAAAACAAAAACAAAACTAGTACAAGACAAAGAAAACTTTGCTTGTGTTTCATCGAAGTCTAAATACCTTTCACAAAAGGAGACAAATTAAAAAAAGATATATTTAAAATGTAAATGAGATCTATCTATCTACATGGAGCTACTTCTTCCAGTAATCAGGGTCCTAAAAAAGCATATTGTTATTATATAGAAATTAAAACCTTTCATAATGTAAATCAATATATTTTATTACTAGCTGGCACGATTTACTCCCTAAAAAAATTTCATTAAAATTGGCTTTGAACGGGAATGATAGAAAGAATGATATTTATTATACTATCTTCTGATTTAAAATTGAAAAATATATGTTTGATAAAGACTACTTTATTGATTTTAATATATGTCTCTTAGCATTATATGCAAAATTTTATATACCAATTTCGACAGATTCTGTAGGTCGATTTTGATGAACTAAACGTTATTTGTTATTTATAATAAAGCTTGTTATCTTTTAATTGTTCAATTTTGAATACAATGATTGATTTATACGTGATGCGCGCACAAACACTTTTAGTCTACGATTTTATTATATGTATAGAAATTAGATATAGATAAGTATTATCTAATAGATGTAATTACAAAAGATTTACCGCCAATTTTTTAAATCAAATCTCTATTGTGAAACAATCATATTTTCAATAAAACATTTTCCGGTATCGCGACATTTTTTGATCCCTAAAATATTCTGTTGTGTTGTCAAAAGGCAAAACCACATATTTTTAAGTCAAAGGACAAAAATCTAAAAATTGGTCAATTGGTTTCCAAACTCAAGCGATTTATAATACATATATACTTGCACCAAGGTGCTTCAATTTCCATAAGTAGACCTTTATGGGATCTCTTAAATCACTTCTTTTTTAATGCATAAGAAACATCATGACAAATTGTTAATACTTAATAATGTGAAGGGTATTAACTAGAATCCATCAACGTCATCAAATTATGAAAGAATTTGCGCTCCAAAGACAAATTAGCAGAAAATTAGGCAGCAATATACCAAAGAATCATTGAATGAATGAATGAACGAATAAATGAAATGATTTTTGTTAGTTGTCACTTGACGTCTGTAGATGTTGGTAAATAGTAAGAATGAATATATATGTATGTATGTGTGTGTGTGTGTGTGTGTGTGTGTGTGTGTGTATCTGTGTGCTCTCATTGTATGTAGCTGAGAGCGTTAACGTGAAATTAATAAGCATGGAAGCAGACAAGTATCCCGGGGATGGAGATTAATGCCGATTTATGTTTTTCGACCATTTGAGATTTGGTTTTATGACAAGCATAACAACAACAACACTAAGTCTACATAGTTTGATTCTTAAGCAGAGTTTTGATATTCATAATGATGATGATAATGTTGATGATAATAATGAAGATATTGTTACTTCATATTCTCATATATTGATGAATAAAATGACATTTAAGAGGAAAGCATATCTTTTTTTGGCATTACGCAAATGTTAATGGTCAACATTTATTTTTTTATATATACATAGTATGTATATATTGTATATATTGTATGTGTGTGTGTGTGTGTGTCTCATTGTATTTATGACATAAAAACTTTACTTATTTTTTTGATTGGCAGATATTATCATTTGTTTTCATTATTGAAGATGACTTTAATTAATTTTGCTCTTATGACTGATTTATATATTATCCTTATCCTTAATGTCGCCTCTGTTCTCTTGCACTTTCACTCATTATCATCTCTTTGTTCTCTCCTGATTTCATTGTCCTTGACAAATTATTATTGCGTTTGCGATTTTTGTGTTGAAATGTTGACATATAAAATTGTTGCGTGATCTCATAAAAATAAACACAAACACAAACACAAAAAGGACAAACGAAAAAGAAAAAAAAAATGTTTTTGAGAGAAAGTTGTTAAAAGCAAAACATAAATCATAAAACAAATGAAAATTAAGCCAAGTAATGGTATATTGTAATGGAAACAATTGTGCGAAGCAGCAGCTTTATACGATGATTCTTTGGTGCATTATCCTTTTGTCATTGTCCGCCCTCTTATTATACTTATTAGTAATAGACAGACACTTACTTAAGGGCTTAGAAAACATACAAAACAATTTCTGTGTTAATAAAATTAATTTTTCACTTTTTTGTTTTCAATTTTTTTATTCTTTTGTTTTGTTTTGTTTTGTTTTCTTTTCTTTTCTATTTTCTTCTGTTCTGTTATGTACACATATTGTTTTGGTTATATGTAATATAAGAATAGCTTAGAATGATGTCATGTATTAAAGATGACATGACAATGTCTAAAAATGCAAATCGAAATTTCATGTTTTTTGTTATATTTATTTGTAAAAAAGGAAAATGAATCCATTTATTGTACAAAACTTCTTGGAAAAGAAAATTAAATGAAGCATTTAGTGTGTTCTGTCAGTTTTTTTGTATTGTTTTTGCTGTAGAAATTTTGTCCATCATGTGTGAACATATGCACTTCAGCTGACACATAACATGTCCTTACAATATCAGCATTAGCATCAGGATCAGCATACGCCAAATGCAATCCTTTTACAATACTATGCACTTTATTCTACTATGTAGATGAGAGATGAGATGAACATCTCTACTTGAAACATATGGATATATTTGTAATTTTGTCAATTCGTAATTCGTTTTTCTTTTTTTTCTTTTTGGTTGAAAATAAAAATTTATATAAAATAAATAAAAAAGAAATACAAAATTAAATTACATATATTTTTGCATTTTAGATTTATGTACATTTTAATGAGAAAACTAAAAAAAAAAAAGTTAAAAGAATTAAACTATGGCAACCCTCTTCCTGAATTACTACCTTGTCGTGTTAAGGGGTTCAGTAGATGTAAGGACCCTAAGTAATGGATGTTGATTTCAAACTATATATCGATATTTATTCCGATATGATATATCGTAGCTCTTAAACGACATTTTGTGATATATCAAAGGCAAATATTGATATTTTCGATATATTGGTCATATAGCCTTAAACGTGTCTTATGGAGTTCGGGCATACACGATTAAAATAACAAATAGGACAAAAATCAATTATTTTTATGTAACATTGTTAATATTGTGTTGGATACATTTTTATATTTGTTATAACAGTTTTCGTTAAATCAATTATATTTTTCGGCAATTATTTTAATACTCTCAAGATTTTTTGTTGGCATAAGACCTCCAAGGCCTTTGAAAATAGCCTTTCAGATGGCACAGAACTAGTCACCATAGTCAAATACTTGTATGCAATATTGTACAGTTCTCATTAAATCATCTAACTGGACCTCTTAAACTTGTCTAAAAAACTTTACGATACAATATATCAAATAAAATATAACGATTATAATAATTTGTTATCTGATGTTGCGATTATATCGGATTGATTCGATATATCGATCGTTAAATATCGATTTATAGCGAGCATCCCTTACCCTAAGAGAGTTGCTGGTCATAGCTTAGGCTATTGATAAGGTCGAAGGTGAATATTTAAATCAAGAGCAGTTCAAACGAGGCATTATAATGGGCCTGAGTAAACTCCTGTGGAGAGCAACCTGTCTATCCTATTTTATACTAAACTCTTCTGATTATCGGATACAATTATTATTATACTAAATACCCGGAAAGACATTGTCCTGCTTCTATTTCCCAAAAAATTAGTGGATATTGATTAGTTGACATAATGAGATATTTGTCAAAAGTGACTTAATTGATTTAAAAATATTTTTCTAAGTTTTATATGCATCTCATTTACACAACTAACTCTTTTCGATTTTCAGGTAGTTCCTATGGGGTTTTACGAAATTTCTTTTTTTTTAAACCTTCCTCATGAATCACTCTGCGCATACGTAAAAACCATATGAAAATCCGTTTGGTAGTTTTTGAGTTTATCGCCTTCAATCATACAGATAGACAGTTGTTGGGTGGGACTTTGATTTATAATATATATAGATAGATAATTGGGTAAATTATTCAGCCAAATTAATTTAGAAGTGATACCAAGAACCAAATCTAAAGCAATTGATGTAGCAGCTACTTTCTATAGAATAAGACCTTGAAATGTATAATTTCTGTATAAGAAATTTCATTAGCTTAGTCAAAGAAGAAGTGGGAAATATTTTGGGTTAGAAACATTCGCCCTTTACCATACACTACGATAATGTTTGACAAAGCAACATAGTTCCATGGATTGCAGCATCACAGTTAAATGATTATGTACACGTATTGTATCTAGTTATGTAATCAAGCGAATAATGTTTCAGAGTTGAATGTTTAGTGTTTAGTGTTTAGTAAGGTTTGTCGAAGCATATTACCAGAATGCATAACTTTTGTACATTAATTTGTGATTACACATACTCTTATTTTAAAATGTACAAAGCAATACACATTAATCCATCAGAGTATAATATAAGGATTAAAATCATACTAATGTTGAAATTTAATTAATGATATTCGTCCTTTTGTAATCGGTTGACTGTTCATATGCAGAATCAAGTATATTCATCTCGAAATGTTTCATAATTCTGTATACGGGTGTATAAAGATTATTATATGTACATATGTATGTGTATCTATATATTATCACACTTCCACAAGTAGTATATTCTACTTATAACTTGAATTTTCAATAAATCGAAATCAATCGAGTTGTAGTAACTCGAATGTCTTTATAATTCGAATATAAAAAGTGGCCAAGTGCAAAATTAAGTTTCGTTCAAATTCATAGAACTGATATATATTTTTGAGTTTATTGTTCCCTATATGTAACAAAAACTCTTCATTGATTCTTTATGATGTTGATTAACTTGAATTGAGGCGTTCCAGATAGTCCATAAGAACGCCAGAAAGAATTTGTACTACACTCCCTAGTTTTTATGGAAAATAACTCAAAGTGTCGTAGTGTCGTGTTATTTGTGGCGAGTTATGACAATTTCCATATGATGAATTTAATATTTTATAACAATATGCTGCACCCTTTTAATTCCAGTACTAGTGTTTTTTTAAGGCTTCTAAATAAAGACAATATCTTTAATATTGTATGTTCCAGTGCAAATATGAACTCGCAGAAAACAAAAGAGTCGATTTTACTTTGAATATGATTTTCATGTTTATCTTATTTGGTCTTCATTTCTTCATTTTGGTTGCTGCTATATGCATTGGTCATAGGTACATTCACATATGATCAGCGTTTATAATCTAAAATTTGATGCTTTTGATGGATGAAACTATATAAAAAAAAAAAAAAATAAAAATAAAATATATTTTATTATTCCCTCTAATAAATAAAATAACATTGAAAGAAAAATTGCAAGCTCAGAGTTTCTTTTATGCTTAATAACAACCTTGACACTTATGTTTGTACAAAAATAAAGAGGCATTCATTCTTCTGCTGCAGTTGAGTTGAGTAAAAACTTTTCAATATTTGTGTCTCTTACTTCCATTTCAAAGTTGACTTTTTAAACTATCAAAAAAAAAAAAAAAAAAAAAAAAAGAGAAGAGAAGCCCCCAATAGCAAAGTACAAATATAGAGAAAGAAGATGAAAAAATGTCACTTAAGTGTAAAGTTGTCTTAAAGCAAGAAATCCATGGAAACAGTTGCAGCAATGAATGCATGTTCTGTGTGTATCTTAAAAAAACAAAAACAAAGGGAAAGAGATCGAAGTTTTATATTCCACATATGGTGCCTGGCATGATTAAAAAGAAAAAAAAAAAAAAACGAACAAACGAACGAACGGTGATATGAAAAAGAAAGACCAGACACACACACAAAATTTATGTGACGCCTTTCATGAAAGACCAAAGACAAATCATGCAGAAATTTTATTACAAATATTTTCATCAATATAATGTTATATGAAGATGAAGAAAATGATGGTAACAATGATGGTGATGATGGTGATGATGGTGATGATGATATTCTTTGAGATCCATGAACTCAAGTAAAGAAAACAATTTAAAAAATGTCCAACATCGATGACGTTGACATAGGCGCTTATTTCAAGTCTCCTCTACTACTTTGAGTAAACAAAGCGAATAAATGAATAAAAGGACACAAATACCAAGAATACAAACAAATGAAAAAGCATCAAATTAATGCACCTTAAAAGAAAATATACGTATACAAGACAAGATGATATAGTACGTACATATATACTAGCATACAATAGAATGGAAAGCAATGAAAGAAATTTGATGAGAGGAAGGAGAAAGTTTGAGTTGTAAGAAGTGAGGGGAAGAGAAACAGACAGTTTGTTGTTTGCTTGCTACCGGCAAGGAAAGGAAATGTAAAAAAACTTGCACAGATTGGCTCTTTCTGTCATGGATTTCCGGTTGAGTGCGCTAAACGCAATAGAAATGCCACACACAAGCACCAACAACAAAAAGGACAATAATTGCAATTTCCGTTAAAACATTGCCTTTCACCGCCTTCTTCATCTATTTCTATGTATATGTTTCGTTGTTTCAGTTACTAACTTTTGGCTATCATCATTTTCATTTTCAATGGCAGCATCCTACCACACTACCTTACACCAAAAACCCACCAAAATGTACCCAACCAAACTCAACACAACTCAGAAGCAAACCTAGAACAGCTAAGTGGCCGAAAAATAAGCATAGTACTAGTACAAGAATGAACTTCCCAAAAAATTAAACAAAAAAGCAAGAAATAAGAGACAAAGGAGAAAAGGAAGAATCGTGTATAATTGCTTTGAACAAGAAACAGTGCATTGAAATCAGTGGATGAGAGACTGGTTGAAGGAGCAAACGTTGCCAAGAAGACGTATACAGTAGCCAGCCAATCTATGCAGTTTGCATCTTATTCTCTTGTTCCTGTTTTCCTTCTCCTTCTCCTTCTCCTTTTTTTTCTTTTTCCTTTTACTTCCCAACTGCTAATTTTGTGCTTTGTTAAACTGTACTTCCGTTTCCGTTGCACTTACTAAATGTACAATGTCTTCTTCTGGCTCTGGTTTTGCTTTAACTTGCTTATAATATCTTCTTCTCTCTGTTATATTCATTCCATTTCCTTGCCCCTTCATCCGTCATCGCCGTCTTCATCATCTAAGCATTGTCAAATTAATAATTACATCGTCTTTTGTGCTCGCGAAAGGTTTCATTTTAATTTTGCTGTAATCTTCTCTTCCACTTGTGCCAAATAGAAACCCAAAAATAAGTAGTATATATAGTATATAAAGACTAACAAGAAATATAAAAAATTAAGAAAAAGTATGAGAACTACGAACAAAAATATTGTTTACTAGTATATAAGAAAAAGCAGGGACAAGAAAATATGCAAACATTTGTTCTCACCAAAACTTAAATACACTTCTTACTTATTTGATTAAAGAGGCATGCATATCTACTTATGTATAATGGATTCCGAAAAATTATATGATTTCTATAATTATATACGAATTAGATACCCATTTAGATGTTTGTCAGCCCCTCCTTTCTAAAAATGAGTGGATACTAATTGGTTGACCTGATGAGTTGTTTGACAAAGGCGATTTGATTGATTTGTCACTTAGCTATGTATTTCTTTTGCACTCCTCACTTTATTTTTGTTTTTCTTAGAATTTTCGGGTGGTTCCTTTAGGATTTTTAAAAATTTAGCTTGTTTTAAACCTTTCTCATGAGTCATTCTATATAATAGTGAAAACCATGTGTAAGTCCATTGGGTAGTTTTTGAGTTTATCGCATTCAGACAGACAGACACAGCTGGGAATCATATATTCTGATAGACATTTTTGGACTAGCTAATGGTGTATCGAACAAATATAGTGAATATGTTTACCAATATGTCTTTCATGTTATTACTTTTAATGATCGATTTATATTGCAATTAGGTATTTAGATTGTTGCTGCTGAAATAAGAGATTTGTAAATTTAGAAATTTCGTAATTCATGCTTATAATTTCATTTGCATAGTGGTTATGTCTTCTAGTGGTCACTATTCACTATTTATGGGTACGAAAAGTGATTTGTTTATAAGTGTATGAATAATGATATCATTCACCTAATATATTATACATACTAGAACACATGTTAATAACAATTTACCTGACCATGCTGACTATGATAATAACTTCTCATTCTGTGCGTTACAAACATTAGACTGAAATGTTCAGACATTTTACACTAGTGAAGTGTTTGTGTGTGTGTTTGTGAAAGCAAAACAGAAGAAACAATTCTTATTATGTTGGCAACGATTGCTCATAAAATTATTTGGTTGCCAACTGTGTAACCTTCATCCTTCAACCACCACAATCAGCAAGGAAACATAACCTAATGAAAATCAATGAAACCCAACGAAAACTGAACAATATCAGCTATGTATTATTATTATATGGTCTACGTTCAGTGCTCAGTGTTTGTTGGTCGAATTCTCTTATTGTGGTTGAAGTTTTGGTTTCATTGCCTTTTTGTCATTTCTCAACTTTGTGGCAAATCAAAGAGCAAGTAAAATGGCAGAGCTCTTCTTTCGGGTCTTGTCACCTTCAGGGTTTTCATTGTTGTGGAACTTATTTATAGTATAAGTATTTTTGTACAAAAAAGAAACAATAATAATGACAAGATTTTGACAAAATATTATTTTAGGTAAAATAATTACAATATAAATTTTACCATTTCATCCATCGAAATTGGGTTATTTGCAAATAATTTAACTATTTTGTTTCATTTTTGCCCTTTTAAACTAACCAAAATAATGTTATACAAAGAGCTCAAGAGTTTCTCAGAACAAAAACAAGTGCTCCATGGTACATATTTATATAAAAAAACGAAGACATCCATAAAGATCTCATGTAATGTCCTGCAGATAAAAGGTGAATATTTGAAACGGAAACCTAACTATGGGGATAAACTTGTGCAGCATGTTAATTTACTAGCCTAAGCTCTTGTTCATACAAGAAACTCATCTCATCTTCGTCGCAATGATCGTTCAGCTCTTCTGTTAAGTTAGAGGGCAAAACAATTTTTGTTAAAGGAACTTAGTGTGTAAAAAGATGAGGATAAAAATCTAGAAGGATCCATTTCGAGGTGGACATGATTTATCAAAATTATCATTAATGGTCCATCAGAAATTCATGAAAACAAGCAAAATTATTAACTTTACTTTAGTACGATGATTGCCAAATAATAAATTTGTGAATGAAGGTACAACTACTGGCCCAATACCAGCTCCAGACCCACTACTAGTCCCTGCAAGTGCATTGCCACCACTACCCCCACGTGAATTTGGACTGGGAAATTTTACAAACTCCTGGTAGCAGCAACTGCAAAATTAAACAAAGGGACGATCGAGTTAATTCCCAACATCAGTGTTTAGGCGTCAAGGAAACATGGTACGGTGAACTACCATCTCACGCAAAACCACACAGGACATGAATGTTTCCGTGAGTATCTGCATAAATTCAAGCATGTAGATGACCCTGTAGCAACAATTGTGACAAGTTGCTTTCTTGGATGTATCAACTGTATAGATGTTGAGTGCAAGCCCATTTGTTTTGTTTGACAATATGTTTGCGAGTAACTTTATTTACATATACAAATAACTATAAATATACAGAAGAATTATTTAATCTAACTGAAGAGTATTGCTTAAGAGAAATCATCAACAGACCCACATTGCCTGTTCTGTACAAACCAGCGAGAAATTGTTCATCATATTCTCATGGATTGTTTCTGGCTTGTACAGCTCAAAGAGTTAATGACGGCAGAGTTAGGTTGAAACCTTACACCAAATTGCGTGATTAACTATATGATAAAGAAGACTCCTGGAACACGTGCGGAATAATCGTTACAATAATATAGTAGGCCCACTGAGATGAGGAATTAAACTGAAGTGTGGTCTCCCTGGTTACCTGGTTAATACCTCTATTGTTGGTTCCTTCTGTTCAAAATGGGGAACGGGCGACGGGGGGGGGGGAGTTAGTACGTAGGCACCACACAACAGTGCTTGTCCGGTGAATCGTGGATCCTAGTCGGTCTTCTAGGATCTTCATAAGATTTACACCTCCTTGCGCATCAACAAAAAAAAAAAAAAAAATATTGTAACAGATTTTATGTCTGTTTGGTTAAACGAGAAACTCCCATACCTTTATCCACCAATGGATTATTTATTCTTCCGCAATTTTATCACAGAAAAAAAAATCCATTTCAAAGATACTCTATACGTCCATTTCAGGAGTTAATTAATACTATGGTTTCACATATCTCGGCATCGATCCAGCCATGTCTTTTAGTTCATTTGTTTGTTAGGAACTATAAGAGCTAAAAAGCAGAAATTTTGGAGTGTAGACTCAGTTGAGACTGAGTTAGTTGAGTTTCAAAATTTGGCATGTCCCATATTTCAGGCCATTATATTATATACAATACGAAGGCGAATAAAGTTTCAATTGAAAATAAATACTTACGCTGCAACTTTTTATACTCATCCCTCAGGTTTTGACCTGGATAACTGAAATTTGGCACGAAGCTTTTTACTATCTGCAGTATATTTACCGGAATCAGCCGAATCGGATCACAAGAGGGGAGGGGGGGGGGGGGGTTTGGTTGCTACATCCAATACAAACCAGGATCCAAATTAAAGTTCTTATTAAAAAAAACTTTTTTATTTTTTGTACTATCTACTTGAAATTTGGACACTATAAGTGTCTGACCCATATCCATCAAGATTAATATAAAGAAACTCAGACCACTAGGAAGGGCGTGAAGAGTATTACAACTTCGGCATAGCCAAAGTTAGTCTAGTTTTTACTGATTTAGTCTAGACATTTTTTTTCTGATATTCCTTACAATACATAAAGTTCTATAATTTACACAGCTGTGGAAATATTGGTTTCAGGGAATCTTCATTTTGGAGAATCTAAAGCTGCATATGGTCCTGAAAGGATAATACCAATCTATTGCCCACAATGGAATACAAGTGCAATATGTTAACATTTGGCATATTTTGTTAAGATTCTGAAATTACTTATAATATTTTTGCATTGGTCGTTGTCAGTGCTTACATTGCTTCAAACTTCTATATGAATTGTGGTTACAAGGTATTTCATAGTCGGTTCTGTCCCACCGCGGTATAAAAATAGAATTTCTTAAATTGAGATTTCGAAATTTCTTCAGATCCGCCACTGAAATAAACAAGAGTTGATAAGCTTTGAAATTTGCAAGAATACATAGAATTCTCTTATCAACTCAGTTCAAAGCAAAGTTTATCAATTCCAATTCAATGTACTCGTACTTATAATGAATGCCAATAGGCATTGACAATCAGTTGAAAATAAAGAAATCCCAGACGCGCATTTATTGTAACACAACGCATCGGATCGCTGCATTGGATGATTTTAAATCACAATGAAGTATTTCATTGTGGTCATTCCGGGAAGAAAATTATTGCTTTTTGTAATTGCTTTATTTACTTTTGATTTGGCTTCGGCTGTATTGAAGTTAAGTCCTAGTTTTGGTGCCTACGATACGGTCTTACGTCGTACATCAAATGGCGGTGATAAAGTGCAAATCTTTCAAAGTATTTGGGGTGCTATTCGTGCTGACTTTCCAGGAGATACCCAAAAGACCAAGGATCTTTACACACAAATCACGAACTTTATTAGCAATGAACAAAAATGCTTTGAGAGTTCCGGACGTGCCGCCTGTGAATTGCAACAAGAAGTACGTCGACATTTACGTAAATTGACGGCACATCGACTGGCAAATCTTCTTAATGCCGAACAGAATATCGAGGCATATAGTATGTATTTGACATCAAGTATTGAACCGGCTCTAGTACGTGACATTTTCGAGATTGTTATTGATGATATCTACTATCATAAGAATGTGGAACAACTTATCCGGCAACTCTATCAGATTTACACGGAAAACGATGAAGCCAGTTTCCGTACAATGATCGAGGCACAATTGGCTCTCTATTGGAAGTTCCGTAATGTGCATGATGTAAACGATGATTATCTTTTGGATGCAGCCTATCATTTCAATAAGATTATGACAAATCATTTGTATGGTAATGTGGATGCCGCTCTGGATCGACGTGTACGTGATGCCTACAAAAGCTTACCGGAGTCATTGCATTATTTCTTTTCCCAACAAGGTTTCTGTTTGCGCAATAAGGAACATGAAGAGTATATATATACCGCAATTACCGATGATTGGAATTTTAGTGGCAATGGACGTTATGTTTTCACATGGCATGAAAAGAACTATACAGACTATTCGACAGTTATTCGCAGTTTTGCAAGTGAAGAACGTCCCATTGCTGGCGCATCAGCGGCTATTAGCAAGCAACATCCCATGTTTACTTTACGTGGTGAACTCTACAAATGGTATTTCTATTTGGATAGTAGTAAAGCTAATTTATTGGCCGCCTGGCGTGCGGGTAGTCCTACGGCAACAAGCTCATGGAGCATTAAGTATATTGATGGTTATCTGGTGTTGCGACAGGGTGATTTGACATTATGCTCTGGTGAGCCACGTGATGATGAACGTCGATATGTTAATGCCTTTAGCGGACGACTGCAATTGCCGCCAATCGATGGATGCTTATGGGCAGCCACATATTGTACAATTAAGTAGTTTTAAGTTCAAATAAAAATATAAATTTTCCACCAAAAATTTTAAATTTCAACACACACTGCTGTGATGAATGCATTTTCAGATATTTCAGTGTCCACCAACATTTGTCAGTTTGCCTTTGGGCATAACCTACATACACGTACTATAGTACATTATATCACACATACTCGTAAGTATATAGTACATATATATATATGTACATAAATATTGATTTAAATCCAATAGGAAAATGTTTCTAACCACATTAAAATCTTTTCAGTGCTAAAATATGCCTGCAACAATTTTTGCATTTCAATGCCAAAGGCCATTCTATTGTAACTTCAAATTCAATCCGATTACTGGTGTGATTTATTAAATTTTTAATAAAAATGTTGCCAATTGTTATGACTATTCTTGTGATTGTTGTTGTTGTTATTGGAGAACAATTGTCAACATTGCTGAGTGGTCAAACAAATCATCAAACCATCAACGAAATCTGATGTGATAATCAAAGAAGATTTGTGCATTTAAATTCATTCAATATGAATGCATTGAGACCACATAGCAGTAGTTTCAAAATTGCAATAGTATTGTATAGTACTTGGGTACTATAAGGGGGATAAATAGAGAATATCTGCTCCCCCTGGATACATCGCACCTAGTAGTAATAAAAGTTTAGTGCTGAAATAAGGAATACATACTTAGTACTTGATTAACCAGCTTAAGGTTGCAGAACACTTGTGATTAGCTCTTCCCTATATCAAAAGCTGGGATACGCCCATGATATTGTAGTAGTTTTGCATTGAAATTGGTGTTAGAAATCTAATCCAATATAGTAGGTTTCGTATATATTTGCGTTTTAATTCGTTTGATTTTCGGCATTGAATATTTAATGCATTTATGCAAATGCTTTGTACAATTGCCAATTGAATATACTCATATCTACTACATACAGTAGTGCAACAATAATTTTGTCTTGGCTTGGCTACAATTTGAAGATTGCATCATAAATGATTTATTCATGAACATGAACATGAACATGTCCATGACTCGACTCAATTCTATTGGACTAACTCATCTAGTGCCTTCTAATATGTACTATTAATTTTCTGTCACATTCATTAATAAGGAATATTGAATATGAATTGGTTCTTCATTAAAATGTTCGCTCGTACTTACAGAACAAGAAACCTTAAACTATTGTATCGACAATCCATTTTTGCCTATGAATTACTATATTATGTGACTTATTGATTTACCATTTACCTGATAAGAGATAAAAACACACACACACACACACACACAATTAAATAATAAATAAATTACTAAACTATTTTTAGTTTACTTAAAGTATTTATTCTAAGAGTCAGACCAACTTTATGTGGGTTATAAATTAATGTCAAGTTATGTACATTGGTCTATTGACCTTTTTGTATTTGTACGTATATTGTGGCACATCTTAAAGCGGATTACATGCCAATTTTCTACAAAAATTTCACACAATTGAATCAGTTTTTGTAGACTGCTTTCTCACTCAATCAAGAATTTTCATGCCAAAAAACAAGAAAAGAAAGGAAAGGAAAGGCAAGGAAAGGCAAAGAAACGAAAAGAAAAGAAAAGTAGTTAATGGTAAGCAATAATCCACAAAGAAAAGCTCAGCATATTTTTCTTAGGCAACTTTTAGTGGCCAATTACCAACTTTAAGATTAATTTTACTTGCTTTATTCTTTATAGGTACTTTTTTCTTGTTTTGTTCACACCCACACACCTTTCGTTCTCTCTATGTATATGTACAATATGTGCTGATGTGCGTGTTTACGTGTGTGTGTGTATGTGTGTATGTGTGTGTTTGTGTTTGTTGCACAATAATACAAACAACAAAAGCAACAAAGCAAAGTTTGTAATGTTTTTTTTTTTTTTGTTTGTATATAAGACAATAATGATGAAGATGATGATGCCAGAATTGAACAAAGCATGTCCTTGGCATACTGCGAACTTTTAGAGTATCTACAAACAAATACATACTCACACTCCCATTCACATACAGATAATATAAGTATAGACATATGGCAATGCTTGATTCCCTGGGGGCAATGCCATTTTGTCTTATTGTAGTAAGTATTGTATATATTCTATACATAGATTTCCTTCGTTTTCACTTGACTTTGGGCTGTGATACTTCAAAAACTTTTGCCTGCTGAAATTTGTCGACATCGATTTGCGAATTCTTTATGCTGTTGCAGTAATCAAACTTTGTTACATTCCTTATTCTATTGGAAATTTATTGCTTGGGTAGCTTTGACCTAATTAAATCAAGCAATGCAAGAAAGATATTTATGATGATGAAGATTCGATACGTTAAGATACGATACGAGTATTAAAAGTGAGATATAACTTAGTATTATACTATAAAAAATGTTTTAAGAAAGTTATCAAAGAAATATGGGTGATTGAATGAAAAATGATATACTTATGTACATACACATTGTACTATGTATGTTGAAGGTATGATGTTAATATAGATAATGATGTTGTTATTCTTGATAATAATTACATTCATATGTGTTACATAACATATTTATGCATTAAGTAGATTGATATGCTTGTGAAATATGTATATGTATATGTATATGTATTTAAAGTAAATATACGTACATACCTTAACAAATTACAAATATTGATTTCTAGTAAACATTTAGTGAACAGTTTCACTGTTTGTTTTGTGTGTAATATTAAAGTTCATAATTATCAACGAAATTGTGCTATTTACACTGGTCAATAATAGTTTTATTGCTATTAATATTAAAGTGGTTTTGAAAAATGTTTGAGCATACAACTATAATATAAATGATTTTGGAATATTGATTCCGGTGTTTTTTTTTAAATCTTGATTTACTAATTACACTACAAAAATACAGAATAAAATAACTACATATATATATTCTTTAGTATCAAATTTTGTATGTCCATTGGTATAAGGCATTTAATCCTGCCAAAACTCCAATTGATTTTTTTTCTTTTCTACTTTTGTCCGATTGAGAACTGGGCATAGCAAATTAACGCATAAACATCTCCTGGAAGGAACAACCTCACAGTGAAACATCTGTTAGATGAATGCATAAAACTAGACAACATTAGATGCCAGATATTTGGGCATAATCTACCCTCCTCCTTCCTCAAAATTCCATCCCTAAATAGCATTCACAAAATATCTTCCTTCCTTAAAAAATGTTATCTATCTTGTAGCGCTGATCAAGATTTTATGTACTTTATGGGGTTTCCGATATCTCCTTCTCTGTGTTACAAATTTTATGATAATCTTATAATACTATTCACCTGCATGAAGAGTATACTGTCTTTCGATAGAGATGCTTTCATAACCTTTGATAAGCGTTTGAATGCTTACAATTATGAAATTTTTAAAATTAACCACTTTTAAATTCATGATTTGTTTATCTGATTTTTTTGAAATTTTTACTCACTTCACATCTATTCTTTAAAATTCCCAAATATTTTGGATAAAGTCATAGACAAAGACTAGATACTATATATAGATAGATTCTTATTCGATAATATACAGATCGTTCTATATAAGATGACTACAATGTATGCAAAAAAAAAGTCCCGCTCAAGTCTGGTTCTATATAAATAAATAAACAAAAAGTGACGAAGAATAATAATAAAAAATCAATTCCTCTAGTCCTTAATAACAATTAAAGAAGAAATTTTTGGTTTTAAAGGTTACAAATGGGAAAATATTATATTAGGATTTATTATTTAACTAGGGAAGTCCGACGGGAGTTTTTACTTCTATGAATTTGAATTGAATCAACGATGAAAACGTTCAATTAACTTATTATAAACAAAAAAAAAAACCAAAAAAAAAAAAACATGTATACATATATTTGTAGATGTGAAAGTGAAATGTTTTGAATCCAATTAAATAGAAAGATAGATATTTTAGGAAGATAGATTAAATTTTTCGTTAAGTTTGAGCTAAAACTCAAAATTTTTTTTGTAGCATTTCAACAAAAGATTTCTAATTCTTTTCAATATTAGAACTATTTCCCCACATCACACTGCCTTATCAGCAATACTGCTTTGTGTTGTCTACGATGCTATAGATACTTTAGTTATGTGGCTAACTGCTTTGAATTTGAAAAGTGATGGAAATGTTCGTCATATTTCAGCCAATAACCACAAAACCTTAACAAATCATACACCTATAGCCTTCCTGATGAATCACTTTGTCCATTTGTGAAAATCGTATGAAAATCCATTCAGTAGTTTTTGAGTTTATCGCATTCAGACATACAGACACTTTGTTTTATAATATGTATATAGAAGATACATATTAATTTTGATGAGTTCTGAAAGCTTTTTATCTAAAATAAGGATCTTAAAATATACATGTGTTATACATTTATTGATATCCCTTGTTGCATATAGTAAAAATTTAAACGATTTTATGAAACAATTGGTCTAATATTTTATTTCCTTTTTTTAATAAAATCATTTTTAATATTATTAAATTTAAAAATCAATAAAGGGTATTCCATAGATAGACTTCAAACGACTTAATTATCCTTATTCCTTATCAATAATATTGTTGCTAATGATGATGTTCATTGTTTATTTGTTGGTTTATTAAATTACCATATCTACCTACATAAGTATGTATCCATGTTATATAGATATACTTACGTATATTATATAGATTTAGCATGAATTTGTGTAATTATAATATTGCATTAGACCATTTATAATGATAAAGTATCATATGGAATTAATGCTATGACTCAATTTGAACATGAACAGACTACTTGTGTTGTATTAAGTGTATAGAATATTTTGTATAATAGTTAAGCTGATTTGAGTAGAATTGAGTTGATTTGCCAGTTGCCAGTTGCCAATTGCAAGTAAGGCTAAATTCAAGATTTGCCCTACAGTTGAACTGAGCTAAGAGTTCATGCTGTTGCTGCTGAATATGGAGTTGCCT
The DNA here is from genome assembly GCA_035041805.1 of Amiota mariae. NCBI lineage: Eukaryota > Metazoa > Arthropoda > Insecta > Diptera > Drosophilidae > Amiota > Amiota mariae. The sequence goes on from JAWNKV010000350.1 coordinate 221,473, forward strand.
ATGGGGAAATTAAGTTTAACAACTCCCATTATATTGCTTTAGATTTGCATATTTAATATTTACATTAGCTAATATTGTACAACAGCAACCAACAACGACAGTATCATAGATACTACATTTACTCGTTGAAACACACACAAACTCCATCACTCAATCACTCACTCAATGGTTTCTCTTTTACTTGTTTGTTTGATATAATAACAATATAACCAATACATTCATACCTTATAGAAATCATTGTTTGTACTCATGTTTACTATTAAATTTAATATTATTCTCACACTCTCTTAGTCCCTTTTTAGCATTACCAGGACAACGACGCCTATAGCCTGACTGACGCCAATGTTAAGTGAATATAAACCACAAACACCTTTTTGTGTTTTGTTTGTAGATTTTATTGTAGATTTTATTTGATTTGAGTTTAGAGAACATTTCTTATTCTTATTATTACTATTATTGTTGTGGGATAGACAAAAAAACATTGAAATCATAAATGAAAATCATAATTGCTTAAGGAATCTTTTTAATCTTTTCAAACTATGTATGCAAATACAGTAGAAGCATAAAATTGCAATTGGATATTTTCATTTCTTGTTAAGAAATTCAATTGAAATTTAATTTTTTACTAAAATTTTTATCATTGAAATTTTAATTAAAATACATACTAAAAATCTAATTTATTTACCGGAATTTTATTCTATTATAAAATTATGCAAAAAGATTTTAAATATACATAAATACGATGTATGTTATTTGTAAAAATGGTAAATTTCTTGCTCGTTACAGAGGACGAGAACACCCAGAAGGATCATTGTAATGTATGAAAATATGGTGGGTTGACTGTGGTTCGGTATTCTTGGTTGGTCTCAAAGATATATGGAAATCAACCTGCAAAATCGAAATAGAAAGCCAAAACCTTCTGTGACAAATTTGCAAGATTGCACTTTTTTTCGAAGATAGGTTTTACATGAAAATATATCCTCCTTCCAAGAAGTTACATAGCATGAATAGTGGATTCATTACTCGTACTCCACTTCCGTAGCACTGCAACTTAACTATAAGCTTCCTTACTACGACAAGACATCAATCCAATGAGGTAGAACTATTCCAGTTAGTTTAACAGTTCATTCCATTTTGTAAGAACGCAGAGCTCATTGTGGAGCGATTGGGCCGTTGGGAAACTGTCCTGAGGACCCTATTGTGAAGGACCTGTATTAATCTGCAATTTGAAGGGCATGATGTACCCCATAGCCCCAAACTACATATCCAGGAAGGAGCAATAACTTGTTTATACTTAGATTAGGAGCTTATTTTCCAAGCTAAGCTTTCTTTTATTACCCAGAAATCAGTTCAGCCTTTTAATTTTTTGAGAACAGGGTCGAGCAATGGTTGTTATATACATAAGTAGCATTGCCCGGCGCGCTTCTCTACCCCTCCAACGTGATGTTAGTGCGTGATTTTTGTAGTCATTGTTCTTGACAGCGCGTCATTTAAATATTGTCTTCTATAACAAATAGTATAAGTATAATTCATTATTGGTTCAACGGTGTATACATGAACACCTGTGTATGATCATGTTGTTTTTTTCCGAATATGTGTGTTCATGTTGTTTCTTCCGACAGACGTCGGTAATGTCTCCGCGTATTTTATTTTTAATTTTTACGTGCAACAGATAACATTGCGAGTCCATTGATAACAAATGAACAGCAATTCTATAAGATATTATTTTTTACTTTTTATTTTAATTAATCAAGTCAATTTTTAAAAATTTGTATAGTCTATAACATGACAAAGACATCAACCATACGATCGTAAAAATAATTTCCAAAATCGATTCAGCGGTTTTCGAGTCCATTAATAACAAATGAATAGCAATTCCTTTATATATGTATAGATTCCCATGTGGTATTGGTTAAGGTGTGTGTGTGATTTACTGAGTTCTTATTGATGTCCACCTTGTGAACCAAGCTTCTAAGCGATTTATGTATAACTGGAGGTTTGAAGTGGTTTCTGTCGGCAATTTGTCGTAACAGAGGACCGCAATATCATCCGCGTAGTTTGTCCTATTGGATGTCGGTTTAGGAATATCTATCGTATAAGTTGTGAATACCTAATATGTTGTCTTGGGGAACACCAGATCATATTGACGTCTTTGCATCTCTGTATTGACATAAAAAGTTGGGTTTCTCAAAAAAAAAATTTTTAACATGAAAAAAAAAATTTTTAACATGAAAAAAAAAAAGATCGATAGGAAGTCCTTTAACTTGTGCAGTAGTACTTGAAGACTAGTACTAGTTCGATGACCAAAAAAGCGCCAACGTAGTATTGCTTATGTGATGTATGATTCGGTGGACTTGCTCCGGGGTACCAACACTGCCACTACTTTCCTAAGAAATATTCTTTCAAATATTTTGAAGAACATAGGCATTAAGCTTATCGGCCTGTAAGATTTGACAATCATCTCGACTTGCCAGGTTTCGGGAGAAGTACGATTGCAGCTCATTTCCAATGTGTGGGAAAGAGACCTAGATGTAACATCGCATTGAAGAGTAGCACAGTAATCGTAACGTGGAGTTTCATTCGACTTAAGTAATTTTTATTTCTTTTAAATTTCTATAGCAAAGCTTAGTCAATTTTAAATTTTGCAAATAGCAACAAGAAAACTAACACAAGACAGTGGACAGTAACAATAACAGTATCATCCATAGGGCAATAGTTTCTATTTCTATAGCATCTCCATTTCCAGTTATGGAGATTTTCGAGCTATGGAAGTTCGAGTTATGGAAGAAAAATTGTATGGAATTTTTGTTCTAAACGATACTGAAACTCGGTTTAGTTTCAGTTATTAAAAATTCGAGTTATGGAAGTTTGAGTTTTGGAAGTTTGACTGTACTTCTTTTCTTCTTACCTTCATATGGAGTTTTTTTTTCTTATGCCACATTCAAAATAAACGGCTCATATCTATGTACAAAATTTTTTAAAACAAAAGACATAAATTACAATTCATTCGAATGCTCTTATTATAATTAATCTAAATCTCTCAAGGTATAACATTTAATAGAATAATAAAACAATATCAATTCCATATATTGAGGAATTTATAGAGTCTATTGAATACATTTTTATTGTATTGAAGATGGGAGTTTATGGGGCTTATATTTAGCAATTGAAAACTCTTAATACACATAAATATTTATTATTGTATTGTATAATCGCAAAATGAAAATCTTTTAAATTTTGTACATATACAAATTAAGAGAATTTCTTTTACTTACAATAAAGGGGAGCTACGGCTAATAAGAAAAGAGAAATTGTACAAATAAAGAATATGTACTTGTATACTTCCAACAAGATTAAGTCTTTGGGGTAAGAGGAATTTAGGATTTGGGTTTGGGCTGTGGAGGAATGTCATGTCGATATAGTGGAGTGGAAAAAAAGCATTTCATTCTCTTTAAAGTACGAAAAATAATTTTATATACTTCATTTATGGTAAAGTACAATATTCAATACGACACGGTCACGTAGGAACTTAAGATGTTATATGAAAATGGTTATGGTCATGGTCATGGTGATATAGATGGAGATGGAGATGTTGATGCTGATACTGATGCAGATGCTGATGGTAATGGTAATGGTGATGTTGTAGGCGTAGGTGTTGGTGTAGTCGGTGGTGTTGTTATTGGACATCATTTGCCTTTGGGTAAATAAAAAGAAGTTGGAGAAAGCGATGGAGAGGTTACTTGAGTAGGTAATATGAGGCAGCAAGCACAACTCAATGAAGCCTACATACTTTATTATATTAGTGCTTCTTGTTTTAGTTTTTGTTTTTGTTTTCGTTGTTGTTGTTGTTGTTGGTAATAGGGCAACAAGAACTTGGACTTGGAACTTCTGTTACTCTTAGTGTTGCCTTTACTGTTTTGCCTTTCGTTCTCTCTCTCTCTCTCTCTTTCCCTTCATAATGTTTGAGTCCGTCGTCCCTATATTAATGTTGGCCTTTTTTTGCTGTGAATTTTCCCTGAAGTCATTACATTTTCATTATATTTAACTGAAACTTTGTTGTCAAGTAGCTTTTCATTTCAATTTATCAAACATTTTCTCATCGCTTTGCTTCTTTTATTTTTTCGTTTTTCTTGTTTTTTTTTTTTTTTGTTTTTACTTATTTTGTCTTTACCTTTCCTGGTGGCTCCTGTTTTCCTCTTTTTGCTTCTAATAAATAAAAATGAAAATTTTAAATTTTGTCTTCAAGCAAAGTTTCTTAAAAATTTCCCCCTTTTTTGCTTTAGCTATTCATGTTGAAATTTATTTCCTTTTTGCTTTTGTTTAAGACGAAACTTTAAATAAAAATTACACAAATAATTTTCTAAAATTTTTTGATTACTTTTAAATTGAGAAAATTTGAGTTGAGTTGATTTTCTATCTACCCTCATACGGAGAGATACTTACATACTATTATATATCATGTGCCTCGGTGCTTCTTTTAATGTCAAACACTTCATCATAGACCATTAAATTGAAATCATATCAATCGTTTCTTATGAGTTACAATCTAAAAGAGTTTGGGAATAAATAACATAATTAAATGAACTAGATGACAAAAAATATATGGACATATCATAAAATGAAATTTACGATAGCAAAAGATTTACGGATAAACAGTACGATAGCACCATACACTGGATATTATTATAGAAACATACAAAACTCCTTAACCCAATATGAGCAGCTCACTGTCTGATGTTCAGCAAAACTAACCTTATAACATGAACGAACGAATTGACAGGACACTATCAAGCAAAGGTAGTCTCTCGTTTTAGTACCAGACAGAGATAACCTCAGAACATATTCTGCTACATTGCCTTGTAAAATAACAATCAGCCGATGGAAGCATGAATGTCACTAGTAATCTTCACTTAGTTTTGAGTCTCCCAAAAACGATTGGACTACTAAAGAATCATTAAGGATACAAGTCATGGGATAGGATAAATAAGTTGCTTTCCGTAGAAGCGAGTTCATTTAGAAGCCTAACGATCCATTGCTATCACTGGTTTGGCAGTGTTTGCTTTCAACCTTACCGGCATAAGAGTCCCTACCGATAGTTTATGTTTACACCGGCATCGCTCTCAGGGTACTTATACCTATTGAGCCAGGGTTGAAAGCAAGCAAGAGGAAGTCAGGGTATACAAAATATCAAAAATAAACGAAGTATGTAGTAGTATATTTTGTCCCCTTTAATTCATTCATATCCTCATAAGCAATGCATTTTTTGTTTGTATTTGATTACACAATTATTTTCTATGGTTTTGTATTTTTTGTCTTGGTTACATTTATTTATTAATGCGATATAATTTAAGGATTAAATTGGGATTTAAGATTTAAAATAAAATAAATTTGTTAAATTGATCAAGAGAAACAAAGAAATAGTGAAAGAAATAATAATGAAAGCAACAAAAAAAAAAAAAAAAAATAAAAAAGATATATGGATAATTTTTGTATATGAAAAGAAAGAAAGAGTAAAATTTATTCAAATAACCGGGAAAGTATTTTACAGACAAATACACGCATATTTCTAGACATAGATACAAACATATATACACACATACACTATAAGAAAAGACACTGTGACAGAGAAATAATGATACACTTGGGTATACTTTTGAGAGTGACAACGACTTACGACAACAATAACAAAAGTAACGTGTAAAAAAAATGTTAACAAGTTGAAACTTGTGACAAGATACAACAACAACACCAACAACACCAACAACAACAACACCAACAACAATAACAAACATAATAATAGCAAATAATAAAAAAATCAACAAAAAATCTTCATTCGGTTAGTAACAAAATGTTATACTCTTTTCTTTCATTGTATTAGAAATATAGAATATAGATCACCTGTAATAATATTATACGAGTACATATACATAATATTGTATATATGTATGTACACTCAAAGAAGTGAGTCTTGAAAATGTCTTACGGGATTAAGGGACTTTTTGAAAATTACAGGGTTGGTGGATATGAATCAGACTTATAGTTTCAGGTCGATAGTTCAAAAATTAAAAAGATTTTACTAATTAGAACATGAATTTGGATCCAGGTTTGTATGGGAGGTACCACACCTTGTGCTCCGATTCGGCTGATTCCGACTTATGTACTGTGTATGGTGAAAAGAAAGCTCCGTGCAAAATTTCTAGCTCAAGACCTGTGGGACTAATTTACATACTGGTCTCGTCGCGTTGATCAAGAATATATACTTTATGGGGCCTCCTCATACACTAATTCAGATTAATGTGGAGCACAACTTGAAGGGGCTCTAATATTTTGTATCCTCTTAATGTGTACAAGTATAATGCTAGTATATCCATTTTTATGTCTTATAAATGATCTTAAGATGAAATGCCATTGGCAAGGGCATCAAAATAGACCTTTTAGTTCGCAATGTACACCACCCTCAAATAAAATAATATTACCTTTAATACAAGTATAAGTTCTCAGAGACCTATAATTTGTAATACTTACAATACAAGTTCAATATAAAGTTCATAATTTAAAAAATGTAGATTGGTAGTGTAGTTCTTAACATAAGAAATATTATATTTAAATTCTATATACAGAAACTTTGATTAAAATAATTAATATCTAACCATATTATATTGCATATAGCTTACCAGAGCATTATTTATATAAATTATATCAGATTTGTTAATTTTGAAAATGATTTCTACTTATTATTTGAGCTCTAAGATGTTGTGATAATCAAATTGATATAAACTTAGATAGGAAGTGGATTTGGACTCAGAAGTGGATATATCAGATAGTGGAAATTTACGTAAGGAGTGAAATTGATTTATATCACTAGGTCAGCGATACGAATATAGGATCAGTGGAGCTCGTGCATATCATAATTTATATGTATATTTTAGAGGATTTTGATAATATCATTAAATTTTTTCTATGTTCTCTTTGATTTTCCTAGCTTTTTAGAATAGAAACCAATAAATATAAAGTGTCGAAAATCTACTAGTAAGTGTTAGGCTTTTTATTCTCTAAAATTCTGTAAAATACTTGCAACGGTAGTACTACTTATATCTACATACATCCATGTATTCTTATTATATGATCATGTGGCTTATTTTCTAATGTTTCAACTATTAATATAGAAAAATTTGTGTTTCTTATGTAAGTTGATTCATAATGTGTAAGATATTTATTAAATTTATTTTAAAAAAATACCTTGCTATTTCTAAATCAATTGAAATTTTACTTTACTATCATTTTCAGATAAACACACTTATTATTCAATATTCTAATAGTAAAAAACAACAAATTTGATATACAACACTAAAAAAAAAAAAAATTTGCCAAATCAGTTAAGCCGTTCTCAATATAACATCATTTTCATAATTATTAAATTATAGCTAACGCCCCTCCGCCCTTGATAACGTAAGCTCGCAATAACAAAAATACTCTTACAGGCAACGTACATTCCTTTATTTTCAGAATATATAAATTATTTGGCGATACGATGTTTGAGTCAAGAGATATATTAAAAGTATTGGTTACACCAAAAGCATTTTATTGTAACGTTACGTCCATTGACTATGGAACCCATTTTAAAAAAGTTTTTAAGTTAAAAAAATTAAATGCTGTACAAATGCAATAGAAATATTATTTCTAAGTATAATATCAAAACTAAGAGACTCACTTTGCGTTGTGAAAGGAATTTAAATGAAACAAAAACAAACAAAAAAAAAAAAATGTAAGCAAATAATATAACATTTTTTTTTACTATCCTTGTAATATTGTTGTTATTGTTGGTGTTGGTATGTATTGTCCTTGTCATTATTATTTGTATCATATTACTCAACACTTTGTCTGCTATGGACCTGCTTCAGTTTCAACTCGACTCACCTACATCACACCATGCAACTCAAGCTCAACATTAAATTGACGACGCAATTTAAGTCGCAGCGTTTTCCTCTCTAAAAAATGGTCACCGGAAATCCACTGTGAGACAATGTGATATATTTCAAGCAAACTGTCTCCTGTATTTGTATCTGTGTTTATTTATGTGTGCGAGTGTGTGTGTGTGTGTTTTATAAAGAATGATATAAAACACTCTAATTGGCTGATACAGTATAATCTTGATAATTTGGACACTTGTTAGTTTAGACAATCATTCAATCAATCTATTGTAGATCCAAGAACCATGCCATATTAATTATTTGAAAAATTGGGGATCCCATGTTTTTATTTTAATTAATATTAAAGGGGCTTATATCGTCTATTGTTTAGCTCTCATATAAAGATATTTTAAAAATCTTTTCATTGAAAGATATTGTATCTAATTTTGGACAAAATTGTAGAAAATGATGTAATATATTAGAATCTTTATGATGGAGAATGATGATGCCCCTTGCTATGTAACTCAATTGAAATAGTTAACATACTTGAAGAAACATCAACAGAGGTTTATGTTCATAGAATGGGATTGATCGATAAAATTGAATGATACTCATGAATGCAAACCAAGAATTTGTCACTATCAAGCTTCATGTATTTGGTTTCTTTTTTTTTTGTTAGTTCAAATCATCGAGATTATATTGTACCAAAATAAAAGGGCTCCCCCCATTGATTCGATTGAAAAAGGATATGCGTGTATTCATTAGATAATATTGTTGCTATCATATATGTTTGTATGTATTTTTATTGTGTTTCTAACAATTTGTTGCATTTGTGTTCATGTTATTTTTCTTTTCCAAGGTTTTGAAGTTAGTTTTTGTAATAAATGTTATAAATCAGTAATTATACGTTATGGGAACAACAACAACAACAATAACAGACAGCAACTACAATATGATAATATTGATGATGATGATGATGATGATGTCATAAAGTGTTTTATCAAAAAAGATATAAAATAAAGTATCGAATAAATATTGTAATTATGTACTTTCATTGGTATTACATATTTCAAAAGATCATTCATTCTTTTATTTATTTATTGGTTCTATCATTGTTGTTATTATTGTAAATTTGTACCGCCGTCTTCACCCAAGAGGAATCAAACTACATATGTGCATATGTGTTGGACAGTTATCATTGTGTTCTTTTTTATTTTGTTTTTATTTCAAATTTTGTCTTTTATTCTTGACCCTATTTCAATTTCACGAACCAATAACTTATTCGTTTTGCTTGCTTTCCATGTTGACTTTACTCAGTAAAATTGACCACAAAAGCTTTTATCGTTTCTTCCACAGCATTGTGTGTGCACACACAGCAGCAGATCATTGAATTGAGTCCCAAGTCCATTTAGCACTTACCGCCATCAATGTAGCCACAGCAGGACATGTTTGGATTGACCATTTTGCGTATTAATGTCCTTGATACAACAATACAAAATGCAAAGCTGCAACAGCAACACCAGTAGCAACAAGAATAACACGAACGTGTTTCGACCATCATTTCATTAATATTTATTTTTATTTAAATGAAACATAAAAAAAGAGAACAAAATTCTTATCACAAAAAGGATTCAATTTTATGCATACAAAATATTGGTTGATTGTTCCTCTGTTTGGATTTTTGGATTTATGAAGAAGCACTCAGTATATGCGTACTTGAGCTTTTATACAAATAAAACGAAAAAGAAAGAAATACTAAAAATGAATAAAAACAAAAACAAAAAAAAACAGAAGAATTGAAAACAAAAATTGTCCTTCAGCTGGGTTTGTTGTTTTGATTGAGTAAAAGACAAACTCAGAAATATATATACGTATAAGTATATCCTTTGATATTTGTTGCCATTTATGAACTGAACAAATTTTTAGACACATTGAAAATTGTTCGTTCTTTTCACAGGATAAGTTGACTCCTTGTCTGCTAAGTAAGCACTACACGCCTATTCCACTCTCAAAATATTCCTGAACCAGAACCCATTTTTTCGTAATTTTTCAACATTATTGACATTTTTGTCAGGAGCAGGACACAATTCTTTATGCAATGAAACCAATCGGTTTTCAAGCCAACAATGATTTGGCAATTTTTTGTTTTGCACATATGGAATTTAAACACATACGTGTACATACATTTACACAACCACTCACACACAGACAGACACACATATAGCCAGGCTCCATGTAATTGTAGTCATTCCCTCAAAATGTTTCTACGGACATTTGAAGGGGTTAAAGTCAGGAATTATCAGGTGGAAGGGTGGATCAGATGTGTGCGTATGTGTTTAGATGAGATTTAACATCAGCAGGACATGCCGGAATTACTTGCTTACGGGTTTAAATTGACTTGACTTGACTTAGTTTGCCTTGACTTGGCTTGGCTTGGCTTGGCTTGACTTGACTGGGATTAGGCGAGCTTAAATGTGTCTACTAGGAGAAAGAGAAGACATATGAAATATACTAAATACATTTTTTAGGTACATAACCTCCCATATCGGGAGTGTTTGGGAACTCATCAGAGTCGTTTACTAATAACGTATAATTTATGGCTTTAGAGACGCTCATTTATCATGCTGACAAGTGCCTTTGACTTTCAACATAATCATCCTCCCCTTACATACATGAACGTGTAAATAGACATGAACAGTAGTGAAATGTTGTATATATTGATTGAATAAATGACTGACTGACTGAATGAAGGAATGAGTGCATGAATGCATGAATTGATGGATGGATGGATGGATGGATGAATGGCTAGTTGGATGATGGGTGACTGGTTGGTTGGTTCGTTGGTTAGTTGACAAGTTAACCAACTCAATGCCTATGAATGTATGTATATATTTAGTACATAAAAACATGTATTTATTTCTTTTTTATTTTTCTCTTTTTAAATAAAGGATAAAGCCCTTTTTAGTCCCTCATATGCAAATACACAATGGCACATTCTTTGTCTATTCATAGTCATTCTTTTAAACGAGAAATTACCTGGTATAACATAAAATTACAAGTTTCCTTTACACAGATACAAGTATGTACATACATATACCAGTATGTATGCAGTAAAGAAAATAGTTTCTACTATTTTACAATGCATTATACCTTATCATCTTTTATACTCATCATTATTTGTATAAGTCAGGCT